>CAUYLG010032731.1:0-13718 GCA_963573385.1 Cacajao melanocephalus | reverse complement strand
AATACTGATTTCCTAAAATAGATTATATATGTGTAAATACTAATAATTACCATTTCTAGTGCATACTTTTTGTGTTAGAACCAATGTTAAATGCTTTACATGCATAATTGTCTTTTTTTTTTTTTTTTTTTTTTTTTTTTTTTGAGAGAGAGAGTTTCACTCTTGTTGTCTAGACTGGAGTGTAGTGGCACAATCTCTCAACCTCCGCCTCCTGGGTTCAAGCGATTCTCCTGTCTCGACCTCCCGAGTAGCTAGGATTATAGGCGCCCGCCACCACACCCAGCTAATTTTTTGTATTTTTAGTAGAGATGGGGTTTCACCTTGTTGGCCAAGCTGGTCTTGAACTGCTGACCTCAGGTGATCCGCCCACCTCAGCCTTCCAAAGTGCTGGGATTACAGGTGTGAGCCACCGCCCCTGGCCGCATTATTGTATTTTATCCTCACAAACTTATGGGGCAAGTTCAGTTATTACCCCTATTCTTCAGATAAGAAAACTGAGAAGGCACAGGACTTGTGTGCGCGGGATACATCGTAGGCCTTCGATAAATTGTGTCATAAATGAAGAAAAGAAAGCAAGCCTTTCCTACCTGTTACCACTAGGTGGCAGCAAAGACGGGCAGACGAACCAGCTTTTAAGCTTGGCTGAAAATTTATTCCTGAAAATAAATTTGTTTAGATGAAATTGTATTCCTGAATATTTCCCTAAGTATTTATGTGCCAACTGATTTACAAGAACTAGTTATATTCTCGTCACAATCCTATGTGAGATTTGTTATTACCAATTTACAAAGGAGGAGACAGGCTGAGAGGCGTGACTTCCTAAGGTCCACACAGCTAGAAAATGACATGAATTAAGTTAAACATGTGGTGTGAATACCTCTAAAACTTTTCTATGTCAATGTACCTGAGTTGCTGTATACTTTTAGAGAAAAAAGGAGTAATTTTGTTTGTGTATGTTTTTAGAATTCTGATTATACATATATTTATTTATTTATTTATTTATTTATTTATTTATTTTTGAGACACAGTGTCATTCTGTTGCCCAGACTGGAGTGCAATGGCATGATCTCTGCTCACTGCAAGCTCCATCCCCAGGGTTCAAACGATTCTTGCACCTCAGCCTCCTGAGTAGCTGGGATTACAGGCACATGCCACCATGCCAGCTAATTTTTGTAATTTTTAGTAGAGACAGGATTTCACCATGTTGGCCAAGCTGGTCTCAAACTCCTGACCTCAAGTGATCTGCCCACCTCGGCCTCCCAAAATGCTGGGATTACAGGTGTGAGCCATCACTCCCAGCTCATATTATTCTTTAACTTGCTTCTTTCACCTGACAGTGAATCTTAGAAACATTTCCAAGGAATCCATTCTTTTTGGCATCTGTACAATATTCTATAGTGGGGGTGGATCACAAAATATCTAGGTAATCAACCCTCTATGTCTAGTCATCTGAATTACTTCTAATTTTTTGCTTTTACTAAAAAAACAAAGAAAAATCCTTTCAGAAAGATTCGCAAGCAGATGCCTCAGACCTCCTCTGGTTAGCTGAGTAGCCTTAGGCAGGTTATTTTGATTTCTCTGAGCCTCAAATTTCTCACACAGAAAAATGGGTGTAATACTAATACATTATTATATCCCAGGTAGACTCCCAGGTGTGTGACTGCTGGGTTGTGGGGTGTGTGTAGCTGTGGCTGGTAAAGATGCTGGTCACCTACAGGTGGGTTGTGCCTATTTTCATCCCACCTGCTGTGAGGGAGGAAGCCTGTTTCTTTATGGCTTAGCCAACCCTGTAGGTTATCAATGTTCACTTTTTTTGCTAATTTATTATTAATATGAAGAAAGTTTTCAGTAAACAATTTGGTAACAGACTGAGCTACCTTAAAACAAAATGAGCTCCCTCTTCCTTGCAGGTGAGCAGTCAAAAGTTTGCATGGGGCCGGTGCAGTGGCTCATGCCTATAGTCCCAGCACTTTGGGAGGCCAAGGCAAGTGGATCACGAGGCCAGGAGTTTGAGACTAGCCTGGCCAGCACAGTGAAACCCTGTCTCTACTAAAAATATAAAAATTAGCCAGGCATGGTGGTGCACACCTGTAGTCTCAGCTACTTGGTAGGTTGAGGCAGGAAAATTGCTTGAACCCGTCA
Organism: Cacajao melanocephalus; assembly: GCA_963573385.1. Lineage (NCBI taxonomy): Eukaryota > Metazoa > Chordata > Mammalia > Primates > Pitheciidae > Cacajao > Cacajao melanocephalus. Next base: position 11,576 of record CAUYLG010032731.1, on the reverse strand, counting down.
GGTGGAGGTTGCAGTGAGCCAAGATCATGCCATTGTACTCCAGCCTGGGTGACAGAACAAAACTCTGTGTCCGAAAAAAAAAAAAGAAAGAGTTTATATGGCCAGGCTGGGCACAGTGGCTCATGCCTGTGATCCCAGCACTCTGGGAAGCCAAGGCAGGCAGATCACCTGAAGTCAGGTGTTCGAGACCAGCCTGGCCAACATGCTGAAATTCCCTCTCTATTAAAATACAAAAATTAGCTGGACGTGGTGGCACACACCTGCTATCCCAGCTACTCAGGAGGCTGAGGCAGGAGAATCTCTTGAACCCGGGTGGCAGAGGTTGCAGTGAGCTGAGATCATGCCACTGCACTCCAGCTCAGGCGACAGTGTGAGACTCCAACTCAAGAAAAAAAAAAAAAAGAAAAGAGTTTGCATAGCCAAGAGAGTCCCTAATGTGGGGATATGAGTGAAGAGAATGTCTCAGTCCTTTCCTGGCAGAGGTCCCAGCTGAGCGTATCCCCTCTGTCTGTGCCTGGGGCACATGCATATTGCCACTTTTTAAGGTTTTACTGTGCCACTTTTTTGGGGGGGGGGGGACAGAGGCTTCCTCTGTAGCCCAGGCTGGAGTGCAGTGGCGTGATTTTGGCTCACTGCAACCTCCACCTCCTGGGTCCCAGTTCAAGCAATTCTCCTGCCTCAGCCTGCGGAGTAGCTGAAATTACAGGAATGCACCACCACACCCAGTTAATTTTTGTATTTTTAGTAGAGGTGGGGTTTCACCATGTTGGCCAGGCTGGTCTTGAACTCCTGACCTCGTGATCTGCCTGGGCCTCCCAAAGTGTTGGGATTACAGGCGAAAGCCACTGTGTCTGGCCAACTGTGCCACTTTTTAAGGTTTTACTGTGCAAGCCGCATCATCACAATCAGACTAGGAGCCCCCGAAGTTACTTCTTTGCTTTCATTGACATGAGAATTGTGCATGATTCATCCTGTGGGGCACTGTGGATGGGGAAGGGCTGGTCCACTGCCAGGGAGTGGGGAGAGTGACACCATGCCACACCTCAGTTCATTCATTCTTCACTGTCCCTATCAGGTAGAAGCTATGATTTTCCTCATTTTACAGATGAGGAAACTGAGGCTCAGGGAGGTGGAAGCACCCATTGACATAAAAAGCATGGCATAGTGGGCAGCACACAGCCAGGATAAGGTCAGGAAAACGAAGCTAACTGGCATGGGGGTGGGGAGGTGCTCCTACACCCACAAGGGTGGTAGAAGCACCCCAGGCAGGGCCCAGAGGCGCCAGGTAGAGCCCACAGCAACGAGGCTGGCAAGGGTTTTCCTAAAGAGGGCAACCTGGGTGTTCTTGCCCCACCCTCTCCTGGGGCTGCCAGTCCCGCCCCCAGGCACATGTTATCTGTGTCCTGGGGACACAGCTGCAGACTCTCGCCAGCTGAGGCCCTCCTGGCAGGTGGTGTCCAACCTTTGGACATGTAAACAGCCTTGGCCTGATCAGGGGTGGCCCAGCGTGGCCTTGAGGACTGCAGACCTGTGCATGCCCAGGCAGGCGTGTGAATGTGTTCAGGGCCATGAGGATGTGTTTAGGTCTCCACACATCCACTTGGGGGTTGGACCTGGGGGCCGAGGACATCTCATTCATCCTGATGCTTTCCCAGACTCTGGGGAATCCCCAGGTTACCTCCTGAAAGAGGACCAGGCTGGAACCAAGAAATTCCAGAAGAACCTGAGGACCAGAAAGGGGCTGACATGTGCCTAGGGCCACACAGCAGACAGAGCCAGGTCCATAAATCTCTTTGCTGCAGACCCTGACCCCCTGGTCCTCACTGCCTCCCACCCACCACCTGCAGCGCCTCTTATCTCTGGGGCCCTGGAGCCTGCTGATTCCTGGGAAGGGCCCACCCTCCCTTGGGGGACCAGATGGATGGGACTGCAGGGGCTGCTCAGGCCTGATAAGGGACTTGGCTCAGGCCTTTATCAGTGGGACTTGGGGCTTCGGACAGGCATGTATCTCTGTTTGGGAGAGGAAGCTGTAAAAAGAGGGTGCCCAGCCCCTGGGCAAAAGAGATACAGGACAGGGACTTTTTTCAGTACTTTTTTTTTTTTTAATCTGTATTGCTTTCTCTGATTACAAAAGCAATTCAGGCATGTTACAATTAATTAGAATGTAACAAAAATAGATAGTATGGAAAGTGAAAGTGCCTATAAATCTGTCTTCCAGACACAATCCCCCAGCCTGGTTTGGGGTCATCTCTCTGGATTTCTTTCTACGCATAGATTAACATGGTCAATTAATTGATGAATTGGAATCATATAGAGCACAGTGTGGTGGCTCCAAGTGTGTCCCAGGTCCCAGTCATGTGGCTCCTTAGCTTCGAACCCAGACACATTTCTTAATCTCTCTAAGCCACAGTTTTCCTCTCTGTGAAACCTCGCATGGATATTGTCGAGGGTAAACAAAATGACACACGCCAGGCACTTTGTGAGCCTACACCCAGCTCAGTGAGCTCTTGATAAACGGCAGTGCCACCCGTGTCTTTACACAGCCTGCCTTTACTTTTCATTTAACAACCTAATGTGTATTTTTCTTTTAATTACAAAAAAAAGGGGGGTGGACATCTTTTCATATTAGTGCCTAGAGATATAGTCCACTCGTTTTGACAAACTCAGAGCTTTTCTTGTATGGGTGAATCATCATTTTTTTAAATCAACTGTATTGCAGTATAATTTACATACAATAAAATGCACCCAGAAAAGAGCACAGTTCAATGAGTTTTGAAAAATTATTCCACCATGTAACCACTGCTACAGTGAAGTCTGGAACATTTCCGTTGTCCGGAAGGTTCCTTCATGCCCCTTTGCGATTAATCTCCTGCCTCTACACCCAGCCCCAGGCAACCACTGAACTGTTTCCTGTCCCTGTAATGCAGATTTCCCTTTTCTAGAATATCATAAATGAAATCACACAGCACGTGCCCTCTGGGGGAAGGCTTCTTCCACTCGGCATAATGCTTTTAAGATTTCTCCATGCTGTCATTGTCAGGTCACCAGTAGCTCATGGCTTTGCTATGCTAAAGAGCTCCCCCTTGCAAAAATCCAATTCTGGCTGGGCACAGTGGCTCATGCCTATAATTCCAACACTTTGGGAGGCCGAGGCAGGAGGATCACCTGAGGTTGGGAGTTTGAGACCAGCCTGACCAACATGGAGAAACCTTGTCTCTACTAAAAATATGAATTTAGACCAGCATGGTGGTGGGCACCTGTAATCCCACCTACTCAGGAGGCTTACTTGGTAGGCTAATTTTTGCAGGAGAATCACTTGAACCTGGGAGGCAGAGGTTGTGGTGAGCCGAGATCGTGCATTGCACTCCAGCCTGGGCAACAAGAGCAAGACTCCATCTCAAAAAATATATTTTTTAAATCTATTTCTACAAAAAATAAAATAAAAAAATATTAGCTGGGTGTGATGGCTCCCACCTGCAGTCCTAGCTGTGCAGGAGGCTGAAGCAGGAGGATTGCTTGAGCCCAGGAGGCTGAAGTTGCAGAGCAGAGATTACACCACTGCACTCCAGCCTGGGTGACAGAGTGAGACCCTGTCTCAAAAAAAAAAAAAAAAATCCTCGTTGTTCCAGCTGGAGACTCAAAGGCCCAGAGAAGGCAAGCAATGTGCCCAAGACCAAGCAATGAGTTAGTTTCCACACGGAGACCAGAATTCAGCACTGCCTTTACCCATCCCTCCCCAAGCCCTTGCGCAAAGCAGGGTGAGTGCTCCACAAATAATATCCCCAAATGGTGTTCGAAACCTTGATGATGATGATGGTGACCATGTTCACTACTGGTATTAAGTACTTACCCTATGCTAGGCAGTGTCCTAAGTTCTTTGCATGGATCCACTCACTTTAATACACACATATCCCAGTGAAGAAGGTTAAATTACTATTCCCATTCTATAGATAAAGAAACTGAAGGCCGGGCGCGGTGGCTCACATCTGTTATCCCAGCACTCTGGGAGGCCGAGGTGGGCGGATTTCCTGAGGTCGGGAGTTCGAGACCAGCCTGACCAACACGGAGAAATTTAATATTAAATTTTAAATATTAAATTTAAATATTAAATTTTAAATATTAAAAATACAAAATTAGCCTGGTGTGATGTCGCATGCCTGTAATCCCAGCTACTCGGGAGGCTGAGGCAGGAGAATCGCTTGAACCTGGGAGGCGGAGGTTGCGGTGAGCCAAGATCGCACCATTGCACTCCAGCCTGGGCAACAAGAACAAAACTTGACTCAAAAAAAAAAAAAAAGAAAAAGAAACTGAGGCACAGAGAGTTTAAGCATCTCGCCGAAAATCACACAGCCAAGAGGAAGCAGAGCTGAGATTCGCACTAGGTGGTCAGGCTCCAGTGGTGCACCCTCAAAAGCAGATGGTTGAGAGTCCCTGCTGAGTAAGGAAGGTGACATGGCATGGTGGATGCAACCTGAATCAGGCTACCAGGGCATCTGTCCTCAGCTTGTTGGATAATGTGGGCAGTTCCCACCTACCAAAAGGGAAAAGAGGCTGTTTAGTAAGAGGCTCCCAGGATCCTTTGGCAATGTGGTTTTTCTGTTTTGGTTTTGGTGTTTTGAGACAGAGTCTCATTCTGTCACCCAGGCTGGAGCACAATAGCGTGATCTCAGCTCACTGCAACCTCTGCCTCCCAGGTTCAAGTGATTCTCCTGCCTCGGCCTCTCTCAAGAGTAGCTGGGATTACAGGCGCCTACCACCACACCTGGCTAATTTTTTTTGTATTTTCTTTTCTTTTTTATTTTTATTTTTATTTTTTTAAGATGGGGTTTCACCATGATGGCTAGGCTGGTCTTGAACTCCTGACCTCAGGTGATCCACCCACCTCAGCCTCCCAAAGTGCTAGGATTACAGGCATGAGCCACTGCGCCTGGCCTTTTTTGTATTTTCAGTAGAGACAGGGTTTCGCCATGTTGGCCAGGCTGGTCTTGAGCTCCTGACCTCAAGCGATCTGCCCACCTCAGCCTCCCAAAGTGCTGGGATTACAGGCATGAGCCACTGTGCCCAGCCTGGCAATGTGGTTCTACATGTATTTTCTTTCTTTCTTTTTTTTTCTCTGCCCTTTGTATTTTTGTAGAACTGAGCTGACAGCAGAAAAAGAGAGCTAGAGCGTGTGGCTTCACTCTTGAACTGGATCAGTGATGGACAAGGGAAGCCTGGACTCCTCCTCAGTGGGCAAGGGCTGTGGCCTCTGTCCCCTGGGACTGGCTCTCTTGTCACATCGTTTTTCACTGCTGTCTTGGATGCCTGGAATCCATGGAGTAGAGTGACAGCCTGTGCCCACCACCTGATGGCAACATGTTCTCAGCCTCGCAGCCCCTCCTCCTCCAGGTCACCCATCTTCTCCCTCCCATGGGCCTTGCCTTCTGGGCCTATGCCACAGGTGCCCCGCCTCTCTCTAACTTCAGAGAAACCAAGTCCATGGCCCTGGTCTCAAATTTATACCAACTAAAAGACATTTATGGCCGGGCGCTCACATATACAGGCTCACACCTATAATCCTAACACTTTGGGAGGCCGAGGCAGGAGGATCACATGAGGTCAGGAGTTCAAGAACAACCTGGCCAACATGGTGAAACCCCATCTCTACTAAATGTACAAAAATTAGCCAGGGGTGGTGGCACGCACCTGTAATCCCAGTTTCTTGGAAGTCTGAGGCATAAGAATCACTTGAACCTGGAAGGCGGAAGTTGCAGTGAGCCAAGATCACACCACTGCATTCCAGCCTGGGCATCAGAGAGAGACTCTGTAAAAAAAAAAAAAAAAAAAAAATGCCAGGTAAGTACCTATGCAACAACCCTGCATGATCTGCACATGTACCGTAGAACATAAAGTACAATAATAAAGAAAAAGACATATACTAGATACAACATGTATTGAACACCGTTAGAATTTACATGAATTAGGCTGGGCTTGGTGGCTAACGCCTATAATCTCAACACTCTGGGAGGCCAAGGAGTTCAAGATCAGCCTTGGCAACATGGTGAAACCCAATTTCTACAAAAAATGCAAAAAAAAAAATTAGCTCAGCGTGGTGGTGCGTGCCTAGAGTCGAAGCAACTCGGGGCTGAGGTGGGAGAATCATTTGAGCTCGGGAGGCAGAAGTTGCAGTGAGCCAAGATCACACCACTGCACTCCAGCCTGGATGACAGAGCAAAACCCTGTCTCAAAACACGAACAAAAAATAATAATAATTTATGTGAATTAATGTTTAATTATCCTACGGACCCTATAATGTAAATGTCCTATTACACATTTTCCAGATGATGTGTTTGAGGCCCAGAGGGGTTGAGCACTTTACACCAGGTCACACAGCATCTATGGGCAGAGCCAGGATGTGGGTCCAGGCAGACTATTCCCTAAACCACACTGTTAACCACCACACCGTAGCTTCCTTCCCACTTACGGCACCCCAGAGCCCCTGACTCCTTCCCAATCCTGTCCTTCCTACAGGGTCAGTCTCTCTCCGTCTGCTAGGGCTGGAGTACAGTGTTGCTGTTAATATTAAGAGCACAGAAGCCAGAGTTGACAGTCGGGTTCCAGTCCCGACTGCCACTCACTGGCTGTGTGCCTTTGAGCAAGCCTCACAGCTTGTTTGCTCTCCTATAAAAAATGGGAACAACAGAATCCGCCCCGCAGGCTCATCATGAAGATTAAATCAGTAGTGAAGACCAGTGTCTCTCAAAGAACAGTCAGGAGGCCTCTGAGGATCCCCAAGACTCTTTCAGGGGATCTATGAGGTCAAAATTAATTTTATAGTAATTCTAAAATGTTATTTGCCTTTTTCACTCTCATTTTCTCTTGAGCGTATGGTGTTTTCTGGAGGCTACACGTCATGTGATATTGCAACAGAATGAACACAGAAGCAGACAGGAGATTCCAGCTGCCTGCTATACAGACAGATGTTAAAGAAATCTGGAATAATGTAAAACAAAGATACCTTCACACTGATTTTTTTGGTTTTGAAAATATGGTTATTTTTCATAAAATAGATGGTTTATGTTCATGTGTATTGTCTGTTGTTACTTTTACATTAATTAATATTTATGAAATTTCTCAATTGGGTTTTCTTTTTGTTTGTTTTTTTTTGAGACATAGCCTCACTCTGTTGCCCAGGCGGAAGTGCAGTGGTACGATCTTGGCTCAAGATCCCAATATTCAATTCTCCTAAGGACCCTGTAATGTAAATATCCTATTACACAATTTCCAGATGAGATATTTGAGGCCCAGAGAGGTTGAGCACTTGGCTGCAACCTCCACTTCCTGGGTTCAAGCAATTCTCCTGCCTCAGCCTCCCGAGTATCTGGGATTACAGGTATGCGCTACAACTCCCAGCTAACTTTTGTTCTTGTTTTTTGAGATGGAGTCTCACTCTGTCGCCCAGGCTAGAGTGCAATGTGCACTCTGGGCTCATTGCAACCTCTGCCTCCCGGGTTCAAGTGATTCTCCTGCCTCAGCCTCCCAAGTAGCTGGGATTACAGGTGTGTGACACCACGCCTGGCTGATTTTTGTATTTTTAGTAGAGACAGAGTTTCACCATGTTAGTCAGGCTGGTCTCAAACTCCTGATCTTGTGATCCGCCCGCCTCGGTCTCCCAAAGTGCTGGGATTACAGACATGAGCCACCGCACCCAGACTAACTTTTATATTTTTAGTAGAGACAGGATTTCACAGTGTTGGCCAGGTGGTCTTAAACTCCTGACCTCAAGTGGTCCACTCGTTTCAGCCTTTCAAAGTGCTTGGATTTCAGGCATGAGCCACCGCTCCTGGCCCTCAGCTTTAATTTCTAATACAGTCAATGTTGATAGATATAACCCACGTAAACAAAAACTCTTTGGGGTCCTCAATAATTTTGAGAGTATAAAGAGGTTCCAAGACTAAAAAGTTTGAGAACTGCTGAGTCCAAGGTTCTGGCTACACAGTGTGGAAGAAAGCATCCCTGACCCTGGGCTCCGTAAAATGCATCAATTCCTTGTTCCTGGGCTGTGTCTCCCCTCCTCTGCCTGCCCTGCTGGAGGCCTTAACTAAACTGCAGGTAGCTGCACAATGGCCAGGATGGTGGTTGCTCAGTGACCCTGGACTAGACTCTGGGATGCTCTGAGCTTCGGGTTTCTTTATCTGAAGGACCAGCATGATCAGCCAAGCAGATTTCTCAGGCACCTTGAACTGCCCATATGTGGAGAAAGTGTGAACAATAAATCCTAAATCTGGTGTGTTAGGCTATTTTTGCATTGCTATAAAGAAATACCTGAGGCTGGCTAATTTATTTAAGAAATAGGCTGAGCATGGTGGCTCAGGCCTGTAACCCAGGACTTTGGGAGGCAGAGGCGGGCAGATCACTTGAGGCCAGGAGTTTGAGACCAGCCTGGCCAATGTGGTGAAACTCCATCTCTACTAAAAAATATTAAAATAAGCCAGGTGGTGGCAGGCACCTGTAGTCCCCACTACTCAGGAGGCTGAAGCAAGAGAAATGCTTGTGCACAGAAGGCACAAGTTGCAGTAAGCATGACCACACTACTGCACTCCAGTCTGGGCAACAGAGCAAGACTGTCTCAAAAAAACAAAAAGCAGGTTTAATTGACTCACAGTTCTGCGGGCTATACAAGAAGCATAGTGCTGGCATCTGCTTCTGCTGAGGCCTCAGGAAGCTTACAATCATGGTGAAAGGGGAAGGGGAAGCAGGTGCCTCCCATGGTGAGAGTAGGAGAGAGAGTGAAAAGGGGGAGGTCCCAGACTCTATTTATTTATTTTTGAGACAGAGTCTCAATCTGTCGCCCAGGCTGGAGTGCAGTGGTGCAATCTCAGGTCACTGCAACCTCCACCTCCTGGGTTTAAGTGATTCTCATGCCTCAGCCTCCTGAGTAGCTGGAACTACAAGTGCACACCACCACGCCTGGCTAGTTTTGTGTGTTTTTTTAGTAGAGATGGGGTTTCACCATGTTGGGCAGGCTGGTCTCGAACTCCTGACCTCAAATGATCTGCCCGCCTTGGCCTCCCAAAGTTCTGGGATTACAGGTGTGAACCACTGCCCCCAGCCCCAGACTGTTTTAAACAAGCTTGCATGAACTAACTGAATGAGAGTTCACTCCTTACCAAAGGGATGATGCTAAGCCATTCATGAGGAATCTGCCCTCATGATCTAACTACTTCCCACCAGGCCCCACCTCCAACATTGGGAATCACATTTCAACATGAGATTTGGAAGGGACAAATATTCATATCATTCCATTTCTGGCCCCCCATATCTCATGTCCTTCTCACATTTCAAAATATGACCATGTCTTTGTAATAGTACCCCAAAGGCTTAACTTGTTCCAGCCTTAACTCAAAAGTCCGAAACTCTAAAGTCCAAAGTCTCATCTGAGATTCAAGGTCAAGTTCCTTCCACCTATGAGATGGTACAGGCATTGGGTAAACATTCCTGTTCCAAGAGGGAGAGATCGGCCAAAAGAAAGAGGTAATAGGCCCCATGCAAGTCTGAAACCCAACAGGGCGGGCATTAAATCTTAAAGCTCCAAAGTAATCCTTGACTCCATGTCCCGGACAGTAGTGTAAGGGATTGGTTTCTAAAGCCTTGGGCATTCCCACCCTGTGGCTTTCCTGGGCATAGCCCATGTGGTTGTTCTTGTGGGTTGAAGTTGAATGCCTGTGAGTTTTCCATGCTGAGGGTGCAAGCTGCCAGTGGGTCTACAATTCTGGGGTCTGGAGGTGGTGGTCCCCTCCCTGCAGCTCCACTAGGCAGTGCCCTGTTGGGGACCCTGTGTGGGGGCTCCAACCTCACATTTCCCCTCAGCATTGCCCAAGTAGAGTTTCTCTGTGAGGCTCCACCCCTGCAGCAGGCTTCTGCCTGGGTACCCTGGCTTTTCCATACATCTTCTGAAATCTAGGAGGAAGCTGCCAAGCCTCCGTCACTCTTGTATTCTGTGCACCTGCAGGCTTAACAGCATGTAGAAGCCACCAAGACTTATGGCTTGTGCCTTCTGAAGTGGCAACCCAAGCTGTACCTAGGGCCCTTTGAGCTATGGCTATAACTGGAGCAGTGAGGATGAGGCGAGCAGCCTCTGGAGGTGGTGCAGGGCATTGGTGCCCTGAGCCTGGCGCACAGAATCATTCTTTCCTCCTAGGCCTAAGGACCTGTGATGGGAGGGGCTTTCCAAAAGGCTTCTGAAATGATTTTGAGGCCTCTTTCCCACTGTCTTGGATATTAACACCTGGCTGCCTTTTAGTCATTAATCACTGTGGCAAGTGGTTATTCCACAGCCTACTCGGATTCTTTCTCCACCACTGGGCCAGGCTGCGAATTTTCCAAACTTTTATGCTCTGCTTCTCTTTTAAATGTAAATTCCAACTTTAGTTATTTATTTGCTCCTATGTCTCACTTAGGTTATTAGAAGCAGCCAGACCACATCTTGAATGCTTTGCTGCTTAGCAGTTTCTTCCACCAGATACTATAGGTCGTCACCCTTAAGTTTAAACATTCAAAGAGCCCTCAGACACGGACACAATGGAGCCAAGTTCTTTGCTAGGTCATAAAATGGGTGACCTTTACTCCGGTTCCCAATAACTTCATCATTTCTATCTTAGACCTTGTCAGCCTGGACTTCACTGTCTGTATTGCTATCAGAATTTTGGTCACGATCATTTGTCTTCTCATCTTCTTGCCTTCTTCTGAGCCCTCCAAATTCTTTCAACTTCAGCCTGTTGCCCGGTTCCAAAGTCACTTCCACATTTTCAGGTATGTTTACAAAACAACCTGCTCCTGGTACCAACTTTCTCTCTCTATATATATATTTGTTCTTTTGACATGAAGTTTCACTCTTGTCACCCAGGCTGTAGCGCAATGGCATGATCTCGGCTCTCTAAAACCTACACCTCCTGGGTTCAAGTGATTATCCTGTCTCGGCCTCACAAGTAGCTGGAATTACAGGCATGAGCCACCACGCCCAGCCTCTGGTACCAATTTTCTGTGGGTTTTTTTTTTTTCCTTGTTTCTTTTTTCTTTTTTGAGACAGGGTCTCGCTCTGTCACCCAGGCTGGAGTACAGTGGCTCAGTCTTGGCTCATGCAGCCTCCACCTTCCAGGTCCAAGCAATTCTCCCACCACAGCCTCTTGAGAAGCTGAGATTACAGGGGTGCCACTCTGCCCACTACATCTGTCTTTTGCATTTTTAGTAAAGACAGGGTTTCACCATGTTGGCCAGGCTACCAATTTTCTGTGTTAAGCCTTTTTCATATTGCTATAAAGAAATATCTGGCCGGGCGCGGTGGCTCACGCCTGTAATCCCAGCACTTTGGGAGGCCGAGGTGGGTGGATCACGAGGTCAAGAGATCGAGACCATCCTGGTCAACATGGTGAATCCCCGTCTCTACTAAAAATACAAAAAATTAGCTGGGCATGGTGGCGCGTGCCTGTAATCCCAGCTACTCAGGAGGCTGAGGTAGGAGAATTGCTTGAACCCAGGAGGCGGAGGTTGCGATGAGCCGAGATCGTGCCATTGCACTCCAGCCTGGGTAACAAGAG
>CAUYLG010032730.1:0-25055 GCA_963573385.1 Cacajao melanocephalus | reverse complement strand
TAGGATTAATATTGATATATGTGAGTTTGATACTGCCATTTAATGCTAGCTGGCTGTTTTGCCCATTAGTTGATGTAGAGTCTTCATTATGGTGATGCTCTTTACTTTTTGGTATATTTTTGGAATGGCTGATACTGGTTGTTCCTTTTTCTTTGTAGTGCTTCTTTCAGAAGCTCTTGTTAAGCAGGCCTGGTGGTGAGGAAATCTCTGAGTTCTTACTTGTTCTCAAAAAATTTTATTTTTCCTTCACTGATGAAGCTTAGTTTGGCTGGATATGAAATTCTGGGTTGAAAGTTCTTTTCTTTAAGGATGTTGAATGTTGGCCCCCACTCTCTTCGGGCTTGTAGGGTTTCTGCTGAGAGATCTGCTGTGAGTCTGATGGGCTTCCCTTTGTGGGTAACCCGACCTTTCTCTCTGGCTGCCCTTAGCATTTTCTCCTTCATTTCAACCCTGGTGAATCTGATGATTATGTACCTTGGGGTTGCTCTTCTTGAGGAATATCTTGTGTTCTCTGTATTTCCTGGACTTGAATATTGGCCTGCATTGCTAGGTTGGGGAGGTTTTCCTGGATAATATCCTGAAGAGTATTTTCCAGCTTGGATTCATTCTCTTCGTCACATTCAGGTACACCTATCAAACGTAGATTAGGTCTTTTCAATGGTCCCATATTTCTTGGAGACTTCGTTCATTCCTTTTTACTCTTTTTTCTCTAATCTTGCCTTCTCATTTTATTTCATTGAGTTGATCTTCGACCTCTGATATCCTTTCTTCTGCTTGGTCAATTCGGCTGTTGAAACTTGTGCATGCTTCACGAAGTTCTTGTGTTGTGCTTTTCAGCTCCATCAATTCATTTATATTCCTCTCTAAGTTGTCCATTCTCATTAGCATTTCGTCAAATCTTCTTTCAAGGTTCTTAGTTTCTTTGCATTGGGTTAGTACATGTTCTTTTAGCTCACAGAAGTTTCTTATTATCCACCTTCTGAAGCCTGATTCTGTCAGTTCATCACATTCATTCTCCGTCAGGCCTTGTTCTTTTGCTGATGAGGAGCTGCGATCCCCTGTAGGAGGAGAAGCACTCTGATTTCGGGTGTTCTCAGCCTTTTTGCACTGGTATCTTCCCATTTTTGTGGATTTATCCACCTGTCATCTTTGTAATTGCCGACTTTCAGATTGGGTGGACGTCCGGCTTGTTGGTGATGAAGTTTTTTCTGTTTCTTAGTTTTCCTTTGGCGGACGCCCCTTCCCCACAGAGCTAGGCCTTCCTGGGTTCAGCTTTGCTTACTGTGAAACTCTCAGTCCTCAGCGCTTCCAATTACTGTTCTCCTTGTGGGGATGGGACCAGCCAAGCCCGACTCAAAGGGCACCCAGTCCCGTATACCCCGCACTGAGAAGCGCAGCGCCAGGGCACCAGCAAAACAGCCGCGCCGGCCAAGAGTCGCGCTGGCGACCTGTGTGGCTCCTCCACCGGGAATCTCCCAGTTTGTGGGCAACAGAAATTCGTCTGAAATTGCAGCGTCCACTCACTCTCTGCGCTTTCACTGGGAGCTACAATCCTGAGCTGCTGCTAATCGGCCATCTTGGATCTCTCTCCCAAAATAAAAAATTTCTAAATAAATTATTCAAAGAACTGTGCCAGCTTCACATATTTAAAATTCCAAGTTTACTTTAAAAATGACTTCTGAACTCATAATTATTTCTTACCACACACGGTCAACATCATGTTAATAGTAACCAAAAATGTGCCATCTATCAATAAGATCATTCATCCACTTAAGAAGAATTACATCTGTAGCTCTTGAAGAAGAAATTCGCAAGTCACACAAAGCTGCACTATTCCTCAAGTGGAAGAAATATAAGGAAAACAGTGCTTCTCCTCTAAATACTTGAGCAGTTAATTATTTTTTTTTAGATGGAGTTTCGGTCTGTCACCCAGGCTGGAGAACAGTGGCACGATCTAGGCTCACTGCAACCTCTACCTCCCAGGTTCAAGTGATTCCCCTGATTCAACCTCCTGAGTAGCTAGGACTGACTACAGGCAAGTGCCACCATGCCCAGCTAATTTTTGCATTTTTAGTAGAGACGGGCTTTCACCATCTTGGCCAGGCTAGTCTTGAACTCCTGACTTCGTGATCCACCTACCTCGGTCTCCCAAAGTGCGTAAGCCACTGCGCCTGGCCCTTTTTTTTTCTTTTGAGATGGAGTGTCATACTGTCGCCTGGCTGGAGTACAGTGGCCTGATCTCAGCTCACTGCAACCTTCACCTCCCAGGTTCAAGCGATTCTCCTTGTCTCAGCCTTTCAAGTAGCTGGGTGCCTGTGACCATGCCTGGCTGATTTATTTGTATTTTTAGTAGAGACGGGTTTCACTAAGTTGGCCTGGCTGGTCTCAGACTCTTGACCTTGTGATCCATCCACCTCAGCCTCCCAAAGTGCTGGGATTAGAGGCGTGAGCCACTGCACCAGCCTAAGCAGTTAATTTCTCTCTTTATGCTTAGCAATTCCTTCTGAATTATTTATTCCATTGACTGAAATGATCACTAATATTGATAGGAACATGGTGATCATGATACATTATTTTAAAAATGCTATCCTTTCCCCTTAAAAAAAAAAAGGTAGGAGAGAGAATTCTAATTTTGGTAATGACTTAGTAGTTTCCATTGCTCTGAACCTCTCACAGACAACTATAAACTCTGGATGACCTGTAACTACCTCAACGCATTTGAAAACAGCCATAATCAGGAAGAAAGTAGATGGAGGGGGGGTGATACTTGTAAGAAAGAAAGAACATTAGTAAGATCCCATTTTTCATGGTTTCACATCTAAGGCAGGCCTTAGTGCTGAAAACAGCTAAAATTCCAGTAGAAACCCTACCTAATCCCAGAGAACCAGAGTTCCAAATTCTTTGTATAGACTCACCCAAATCGCCAGCTGACACCTGAATTAAGCACACCTGGAACAGATACTAAGGAGCCCAGCTAAGTCTAAAAGAATTTGGAAGAATGTCAGTTGCCACCTACCCTAGGCAAAACAGAGAACTTAATGTTTCAGTATAGCCAAGCTAACTGCCTACTGGGACAAAACAACAACAACAAAACCATTCAGAGGACTAAATTAGAATGCAGAGCCTCTAAATGTATCATTAACAATGCCCAAAATTACTAGTACCAAAAAAAGAAAAATGGGACAACAATAAAACAGAAAAGGGACTGTAGACTGACTCCAAGATGATGCATTTAGCATGCAAAGATTTTAGAGCGGCTGTTATAACTACGCTCAAGGGCATAAATGAAACTGTGCTGGTAACAAATAAACATATAGGACATCTCTGCAAAAAAAATAACAGACACTATACAAAAGAACCACACAGAAATTCTAGAATTGGGCTGGGCGCAGTGGCTCATTCGTATAATCCTAACACTTTGGGAGACCCTGGTGAAAGGACTGCTTGAGCCCAGAGCTTGAGACCAGCTTAGGCAACATGGTGAACCCCGTCTCTACAAAAAAAAAAAAACCACACAAAAAACTAACTGGATGTGGGTGGTGTGCATCTGTAGTCCCAGCTGCTCAGGAGGTGAAGGTGGGAGAATCACTTGAAGCCAGGAGGCTGAGTTTGCAGTGAGCTGTGATCATGCCACTGTACTCCAACCTGGACAACAGAGCGAGACTCTGTCACCCAAAAAAAAAAAAAAAAAAGAAAAGAAAAGAAAAAAGAAAAAAAAAAAAGAAGAAATTCTAGAACTGAAACATGTATCTGAAAAAAATTCACTCAACAGAAAATTGGAGATGACAAAGTAAAGAGTCAGTGTTTGAAGGAAGAACCAGCCTGGACAACATAGTAAGACCCCCCTCTCTATAAAAAATAAAAAATTAGCCAGGACCACAGGTGTGCGCCTGTAGTCCTACCTACTCAGGAGGCTGAAGTGGGATTTCTTGGGTCCAGGAGTTTGAGAATGCAGTGAGCTAGGATCATGCCACTGCACTTTGGCCTGGGCAATAGGGTAAGACGTTGTCTTAAAAGAAAAAAAGATGGAAGAGTGATAACAATTATCCAATCCAGGCCGGGCATGGTAGCTCATGCTTGTAATCCTGGCACTTTGGGAGGCTGAGGTGGCTGGATCACCTGAGGTCAGGAGTTTGGCCAGCCTGGCCAACATGGTGAAACCCCATCTCTACTAAAAATACAAAATTAGCTGGGTGTGGTGGCACACACCTGTAGTCCAGCTACTAGGGGAGACTGAGGTGGGAGGATTGCTTGAACCTGGGGGCGGAAGTTCCACTGAGCCAGGATCATGCCACTCCAGCGTGGATGACAGAGTGAGACCCTGTCTCAGTAAAAAAAAAAAAAAAAAAAAAAAATTCCCAGAGGTGGAGACGGACATAACGATAATGATAAAAAGGTCAATTCATCAAGAAACTATAATAGCCATAAATGTTTATGTGCCTAAAAAGAGAATTTCAAAATACATGGAATAAAAGCTGAGAGAACTAAAGGTATAAATAAATACAGTTAAAGATTTTAATGCCCCTCTCTAAGTAACTGTTACAACTTGAACCCCTACCTTACAATCAGTAAAGACAAAGAATATCTGAACAACATTATCAGCCATTCTGACCTAAATGACATATAGAGAACAGTATATTTAACAGCCACATTTTCTTTATAAGTGCACATGGTACATTCACTGAGAGACCATATGCCAAGCCACAAAACAAGAATTAATACATTTAAAAGGACTGAACATTTTTAGCCATAATGAAATTAAATTAGAAATCAGTAAGATACAAGAAGAATCCCATATATTTGGAAATTAAACAACACACTTCTAAATGATCCATGATGGGTCAAGGAAGAAAGAGAAATTAGAAAATGTTTCAAAATAAATTATAAAGCTCTACTGGGAAAACAACAGATTTATGAAAATCAGTGCATTAAAATAAATAGAACAAAAGTGAATGATGACCCCATCAATAGATGTGAGAGGAGAAAAGAAAAACTGAATGACAACTTCAGATAGAATTTTACAGAAACAGATTTTTCACCATATTCCATCTGCTCAGGCAATAACCAGCGATAATGGATTCTCTTAAGTCTCCAGCAGGGCCTTGCTTACTGGTATAGTCACTTCCCCTACAACTCTACTGCACTGTGTTAAGAACTTGGTCACAGAATAGCAAGCATGTATCCCTATTATCTCTATGGAAACATCAACTCCAGGCTTTCCTGTCTATATCGCATATGCCAGCATCATTTCACTATTAGAAACAGAATGGAAAGATTTGGAACAAGAGCAAAATTATGCAATTGTTTTACCTTGCCTCCTCAATGCAAATTACTAGAGTGCCAGAAAGAAAGATGGTACAGAACAAGAATGCTTCTACTGTTAATAACAACAAAAATAATAGCACAAACACTTATTATTTGATATGTGCCAGACACCATCTAAGTGTTTATAAATGTTAATTTTCTTAATACACTATGAGGTAGGTTTTATGATTATCCTAGTTACAGATGAGGAAACTGACGCAGAGGAACGCTAAGTAATTTGCCCAAGTTCACACAATTAATAAGGGAAAAATTGGGATCCATACCCATGGAATTTGGCTCTGTACACTTACCTACTGCTCTATATTTGTTCTCTAGTAGTGTTCTATGCTGGAACAGTATGTGAACTGTCTGCTCTAAGAAGTAAACACAGTCAGCCTAAATCCAATTTGAGACAGAAATAAAAAAACTTTAAGATTCTCTCTTTTCCTTTTTTATCTTATCCACACTTTACCCCCGATTTTGCATTTGTTCTACAGTCTCCATAAATCTAATTAAATAAAGCTGACATCTTTCCTACTTTGCAGCTTCAGTTGTTAAGTTGAAGTGAGAGCGTGGCATGCTCTCTGAAACGGACTTCAGATTCTTTTACCTGCCTATCTAATCCCTTTTACTAGGATTCTGATACCTCCAGACTTGGTCAAAATTACCTCTAAGACCTCCCTTAACATGAATGTAACAGAAATGAATTAAGTCTATAGTATGAGAGGTGTCCATGAAAAAAGATAATAGTAAGAAACGGGACAGGCAAATAAAGGTTTAATAAGTATTCCTTAATGGGAGGTGATACTGAAATCTATTTTCTAGCCATTTATTAGGTCTTTTCACTAAAGCAATTTTTAAGAATCTGGGGCTATGCCTATACTTGGAGTGGGTAGACACAGATCATGACATCACATGATTGGGCAGAATTTAGCAGAAAATTTACCCCAAGATGTTGAGGGCTTTCACCCTAAAGTTATAATCTATTCTCCAAACCTACAGAACCTGGCAAGAGAAAAATCCTAGTCATGCAGATTTCAGAGACTTAAAGGAGGAAAACAGCTCTGTGGTTTACTTATTACAGAATTAGGACAGGACAGATGTGAATATATGTTCATACAGAGTTGCTCTAGATGTCCATGAAAGACACCAACATGGGGCAGGAGCCTGGGAGAGAGCAGACAGGGAGAAAAACAGAGTGAAAAGGTTTTCCACATCTAGTTGCAAAATAACCTATGCAAAGGAAAAATTCAAAGTACATTTAAAAAGCCTTAGAATTCACAAACGGTGTTGGGAAAACTGGCTAGCCATGTGCAGAAAGCAGAAACTGGATCCCTTCCTGACACCTTACACCAAAATTAACTCCAGATGGATTAAAGACTTAAACATAAGACCTAACACCATAAAAACCCTAGAAGAAAACCTAGGCAAAATCATTCAGGACATAGGCATAGGCAAGGACTTCATAACTAAAACATGAAAAGCATTGGCAACAAAAGCCAAAATAGACAAATGGCACCTAATCAAACTCCAGAGCTTCTGCACAGCAAAAGCAACAATCATCAGAGTCAATCAGCAACCAACAGAATGGGAAAAAATTTTTGTAATCTACCCATCTGACAAAGGGCTAATATCCAGAATCTACAAAGAACCAAAACAGATTTATAAGAAAAAAACAAGTCCATTCGAAAGCAGGCAAAGGATATGAACAGACACTTTTCAAAAGAAGACATTTATGAGGCCAATAAACATATGAAAAAAATGCTCATCATCACTGGTCATTAGAGAAACGCAAATCAAAACCACATTGAGATACTATCTCATGCCAGTCAGAATGGTGATCATTAAAAAATCTGGAGACAAGAGATGCTGGAAAGGATGTGGAGAAATAGGAACACTTTTACACTGTTGGTGGGAGTGTAAATTAGTTCAACCATTGTGGAAGACAGTGTGGCGATTCCTCAAGGACCTAGAAATAGAAATTCCATTTGACCCAGTAATC
Source organism: Cacajao melanocephalus (assembly GCA_963573385.1). Taxonomy (NCBI): domain Eukaryota; kingdom Metazoa; phylum Chordata; class Mammalia; order Primates; family Pitheciidae; genus Cacajao; species Cacajao melanocephalus. The sequence continues at coordinate 17,749 of CAUYLG010032730.1, read as the reverse complement.
CCATTACTTGGTATATATCCAAAGGATTATAAATCATTCTATTATAAGGACACATGCACACGAATGTTCACTGTGGCACTGTTTACAATAACAAAGACTTGGAACCAACCCAAATGCCCATCAATGATAGACTGGACAGGGATAATGCAGCACATATACACCATGGAATACTATGCAGCCATAAAAAACAATGAGTTCGTGTCCTTTGTAGGGACATGGATGAACCTGGAAACTATCATTCTCAACAAACGGACACAAGAACAGAAAATCAAACACCACATGTTCTCACTCATAGGCGAGTGTTGAACAATGAGAACACATGAACACAGGGAGGGGAGCATCACATACTGGGGTCTGTCGGGGGGAACAGCAGGGGGCGGGGAGTTGGGGAGGGATAACACAGGGAGAAATGCCAGATATAGGTGAGGGGGAGGAAGGCAGCAAATCACATTGCCATGTATGTACCTATGCAACAATCTTGCATGTTCTTCACATGTACCCCAAAACCTAAAATCCAATAAAATATATATAAAATAATAATAATTTTAAAAAAAAGCCTTAGAATTCGAAAGGACCCCAGAGGTTATTTAGTAACAGGGATCTCATTACATTGAAAGATGGCTCATTCCATCATGCCATAAAAGTAAATATCTAAATAATGAATCATTTTCTCAATGATTTCCTTTATAAGTTGAGAGTTATTTTCTTTTTTTGAGACAGAGTCTTACTCTGTCACCTAGGCTAGAGTGAAGTGGCAAGATCTCAATTCATTACAACCTCTGCCACCTGGGCTCAAGTGATTCTCCTGCCTCAGCTTTCTGAGTAGCTGGGATTACAGGCGTCTGCCACCTTGCCTGGCTCATTTTTTTTTTTCTGTATTTTTAGTAGAGATGGGGTTATACCATTTTGGCCAGGCTGATCTTGAACTCCTGACTGCAAATGATCTGCCCACCTCGGCCTCCCAAAGTGCTCAGATTATAGGCATGAGCCACCGTGCCCAGCCATGTTCCAATTTGTCCGACATGGTGATACCCCATCTCTACTAAAAATACAAAAACTAGCCAAGCATGGTAGTGCATGCCTATAATCCCAGCTGCTTGAGAGGCTGAGGCCCAAGAATCATTTGAACTTGGAAGGTAGAGGCTGCAGTGAGCCAAGATCACACCACTGCACTCTAGCCTGGGTGACACAGTAAGACTCCATCTCAAAAAAAAAAAAAAATTTAAAATAAAAACTTTCTTAAGAAAAAACCATTTTAAACTTTATTTCAGAAAGAATTTTTTTTTTTGAGATGGCACCTAGGCTGGAGTGCAGTGGTGCAATCTTGGCTCACTGTAGCCTCTACCTCCCAGGTTCAAGCAATTCTCCTGCCTCAGCCTCCACAGCAGCTGGGATTACAGGCGATGGCCACCACACCCAGCTAACTTTTTTTGTATTTTTAGTAGACACAGGGTTTCACCATGCTGACCAGGGTGGTCACAAACTCCTGGCCTCAAGTAATCTGCCTGCCTGGGCCTCCCAAAGTGCTGGGAATTACAGGCGTGAGTCACTGTGCCCAGCCAGAATATTTTTAAATACAAGTAACAATATGATACATTCTCAGTGAAAAAAAATCAAGCCGGTAAAGAAATATGTCACCCTGGTAGGGTGAGGTGGGAAAAAAAAAAAGTAAAGAAATACGTCACCCTAATTAAATCTTTCAGTTTCATCCTTCAACTTACTATTTGCATCATACATCTCTCAATTTGCCCTTTTTCACTAACCAGGCTTTGGCAGCTCATATGACTTAAAACCAGTTCCTGGCCAGGCGCGGTGGCTCACGCCTGTAATCCCAGCACTTTGGGAGGCTGAGGCAGGCAGATCACCTGAGGTTGGGAGTTTGAGACCAGCCTGACCAACATGGAGAAACCCTGTCTCTACTAAAAATACAAAAAATTAGCCGGGCATGGTGGTGGGAGCCTGTAATCCCAGTTGCTCGGGAAGCTGAGGTAGGAGAATCACTTGAACCCAGGAGGCAGAGGTTGTGGTGAGCCGAGATCATGCCACTGCACTCCAGCCTGCGCAACAAGAACAAAACTCGGTCTCAAAAAACAAAACAAAACAAAAAAACCAGTTCCACTGTTCTCTCCTTCTGTATCATATTGCTGAGAATGCTTTTGGTTTTATCCATTAACAATTTTTATGCTACAGATACAGGCAGAAATTTATCTACTAGGATCCACACGACAGCATTATGTTGTTCATAAGGTAAACAATTTAAATATTAAAGAATGACTAATGAAAACTGAAACTACTCCTTTTGTTTTGTAATTGTACACCTGGTAAGCAAGTCATGGCAAATACCAGAATCAGTTTTTTTTTCTCTACATTTAAATAACTTCTGTATTTAGGCAGAGCAAAACTAACAGTAAATACTTCATTCCTATTAGCATAGTGTCCAGAAGCATGATCCTCCAAAGAACATATGAAGAATTAAAATTTTCTAAAGAATACTGCCAGAAACTTACAAATATTATAACTTAGAAATATTGGACCTGAGTTCTAATCTAATAAACCAGTGTTTAACTTAACAATCTGTCATTCTAAACACTTTAAAAAATTTTTAAAAAGAATATTAGTGGCAACACATGAACACTATATAAGTGATATAAAATATTTTTTAATGTTTGTCTCTCAGTTAACATAAGATTTATTTCTAAAAATTGGAAAATTGGCTGGGCATGGTGGCTCATGCCTATAATCCCAGCACTTTGGGAGGCCAAGGTAGGCAGATCATTTGAGGTCAGGAGTTCAAGGCTAGCCTGGCCAACATGGTGAAACCCCATCTCTACTAAAAATAAAAAATTAGCTGGGTGTGGTGGTGGGAGCCTGTAATCCCAGCTACTCGGGAGGCTGAGGCAGGAGAATTGCTTGAACCCAAGAGGCAGAGGCTGCAGTGAGTGTCCTTGGAGCACACCACTGCGCTTGAGCCTTGGAGACAAGAGCAAAACTCCATCTCAAGAAAAAAAAAAAATGGAGTATTACTGAATGGTCAGATATAAATGGGTAAATTTTTTTTTTTTTGAGACAGTCTTGCTCTGTCACCAGACGCCAGGCTGGAGTGCAGTGGTGCGATCTCGGCTCACTACAACCTCGGCCTCCCCGGTTCAAGCAAGTCTCCTGTCTTAGCCTCCCAAGTAGCTGGGACTACAGACGCGTGCCACCACGCCCAGCTAATTTGTATATTTTAGCAGAGACAGGGTTTCACTATGTTGGCCAGGATGGTATCGATCTCTTGACCTCGTGATCCGCCCCCCTCAGCCTCCCAAAGTGCTGGGATTACAGGCGTGAGCCACCGCGCCCAGTGGTAAATCTTAAATATTACTTTTATCTTCTAAATTTACATTATTTTAAAGATTTCATCATATCTGTACCTTAGTTTAAGGCTTTCAGAGAGTCTTTCAGCTTCTTCAATGGCTTTTTTGATGTTTGCAGGTCCAAGTATTGAATGGAAGTAATCCTAAAATTACAGGAAAACCATCCCATATTGTTAGTACTAGGCATTGCCTGTAAAACTAGTGCTAAAGCATTACAATCATGGTGCTTATATAAAGGGAAGTTTCTTTTATTACAATTGAAGATTTTTAAAAACTTTTAACCTACATAAATGTATAATTTATTCTCCAAATGTTTCAAAAGTATGTCTTCATACCATTAGTAAGTTAGAAAGATCCAGTAGTTCATAAATTTGACTTATTTGCAAATCACCATTAAAAAGTATAAATAACATTCTTGTTATTTACAAGTAAGTGCCAAAGAGCAAAGCTTTCAAGAATAAGGTGTGTTTTCTAATTAAAAATATGTACCTAGATTTTTCCTCTAGTCTCACAAGTAATAATGCAAAATGTTTACAGACAAAACATGGAATTTATTTTGTTTACTTGTTCTAAACAGATATTTTTGCTTGCCCCTGTACTCTACAATAGCTACCCACATCCCAACTGGAGTCAAAACACTTTTGATACATAAAACAAGTTTTACACTTTAGGAAACTCTGAGCAACTAAAAACCAAGTAATAGAAAACAAATACTTAATACTGTAATCTAGGCCAGGCACGGTGGCTCACAACTGTAATCCAAGCACTTTGGGAGGCTGACACAGGCAGATCACTTGAGGACAGGAGTTCCAAGATCAGCCTGGCCAACAAGGTGAAACCCTGTGCCTACTAAAAACACAAAAGTCAGATGGGTGTGGCAGTATACCTCTGTAATCCCAGCTACTCGGGAAGCTGAGGATCACTTGAACCCAGGAGATGGAAGTTGCAGTGAACTGAGATCGCACCACTGCACTCCAGAATGGGCGACAGAACAAGACTCTGTCTCAGGAAAAAAAAAAAAGTATAATCTACCTTTAAAAAATGCAAAAGGTGGCCAGGCGCACTGGCTCACGACTGTAATCCCAGCACTTTGGGAGTCCAAGGCTGGTGGATCACAAGGTCAGGAACTTGAGACCAGCATCCGTCTCTACTAAAACTACAAAAAATTACCCGGGCATGGTGATGCACACCTGTAGCCTCAGCTACTCGGGAGGCTGAAGCAGGAGAATTGCAGTGAGCCAAGACTGCGACACCGCACTCCAGCCTGGGCAACAGAGTGAGACTCCATCTCGGAAAAAAAAAAAAAAGCAAAAGGTTTGGCATATGATTTACTAAAAAGTACCATGAAGTTGGACCCTACAATCAGAGATATTTTCAAATCAAGGTTGGTATGACTTGGCAGTAGTCAGTTAAGTCAATTAAATGATTACTGCATCCAATTTGCCACAACATGTCAATATGACTTTGCAAATAGAGCCTACTAGCACAGTTCATTACAAATTATAATAATGAAAATTTGTAAAAAGAAGAGTTATAGCTCAGAAGTACTCATCTTTGGCTCTCAGTTATGAAGAGCTGCAATGGTGAAGCCATATAAACATATACAACAGCCCATACATATATATATAACTTCTAGATTACTTATGATACAAATAAAGAAATAGGCAGATCAAAACTAACAGTAGCCTGGGCGTGGTGGCTGACACCTGTAATCCCAGCACTTTGGGAGGCTGAGGCAGGTGGATCACCTGAGGTCAGGAGTTCAAAACCAGCCTGGCCAAGATGGCAAACCCCCATTTCTACTAAAAATACGAAAATTAGCCAGGCGTGGTGGTCCCTGTCTGTAATCCCAGCAACTTGGGAGGCTGAGGCAGGAGAATCACTTGAACCTGGGAGGTGGAAGTTGCAGTGAGCCGAGATAGAGCCACTGCACTCCAGTATGGGTGACAGAGTAAGAATCCATTTCAAAATAGTGACAACAAAAACTAACAGTACATATTTCATTCCCATAAGACCAGTGACCAGTAGCACAATACAACCTGGAGCATAAGAAGAATTAAATTTTTCTAAAGAAAACTGCCAGGTATTTACAAATATAATTTCGAAAAACTGGACCTGAGCTCTAATCTAATATACTAGTGCTCAACAATCTATCATTCTAAACACTTTTAAATTTCAAAAGAGTATGTGGTAACACAAGAACAGAATATGAGTAATACAGCAAAATATTTAATTTTTGTGTCCCAATTAACATGAGACTTATTTTTTTTCCTTTTTTTTTTTTTTATTTTTTGAGACGGAGTCTCGCTCTGTTGCCCAGGCTGGAGTGCAGTGGTGCCATCTCAGTTTACCGCAACCTCTGCCTCCCAGATTCTTGCAATTCTCCTGCCTCAGCCTCCTGAGTAGCTGGGACTACAGGCATGTGCCGCCACACACGGCTAATTTTTTGTTTTTTAATAGACAGGGTTTCACCATGTTGCCCAGGCTGGTCTCAAACTCCTGAGCTCAGGCAATCCGCACACCTCGGCCTCCCAAAGTGCTGGAATTACAGGCATGAGCCACCGCACCCGGCTGAGACTTATTTTTAAGAACAAAAATCTGTTGATGGCCAGGCCAGGTGGCTCATGCCTGTAATCCCAACACTTTGCGAGGCCAAAGCGGGTAGACAGCTTATACCCAGAGGGTTGAGGCTTCAGTAAGCCATGATCACACCACTGTATCCCAACAGAGAAACAGAGTGAGACACTGTCTCAAAAAAGGTCTGTTGATAACGGTTATCATATGTCTATCTAGCCTAAAAGTAGATCATGCTGGTCAAGTATGGTGGCTCACACCTGCAATCCCAGCACTTTGGGAGGCCGAGGCGGGAAGATCACAAGGTCAGGAGTTAGAGACCAGCCTAACCAACACAGTGAAACCCGGTCTCTACTAAAAATACAAAAATTAGCCAGGTATGGTGGGGCGAAGCTGTAATCCCAGCTACTCAGGAGGCTGAGGCAGGAGAATTACTGGAACCCAGGAGGACGAGGTTGCAGTGAGCTGAGATCACACCACTGCACTTTAGGCTGAGCAACAGAGCAAGACTATGTCTCAGAAAAAAAAAAAAAAAAAAAAAAGCAGATCAGGCTTTGTTTGCTTTATTCTTCTAAAGCCTAAATATATTAGAAGGGCCCTTCACTACATAATTCCAATAAAAGTACACAGTTTGTTCAATACTGTATCAACTGAACGTTACAATAATTTCAGTTAGCACACACAATGTCATGACTACTGATGCAATTCTCTTAACAGAAAACATAATGTAATCATTACATTAACAGAATCATTTAGCAGAAATTATAATGTGATCATTCTCAATAAGAACAAGATACAAAGTAAAACCAAAAATGCTATGACTTATTTTATTCTTTTTTTTTTTTTTTTGAGATGGAGTCTTGCGGTGAGCCCAGGCTGCAATGCAGTGGCGTGATTTCAGCTTACTGCACCCTCTGCCTCCCAGGTTCAAGCAATTCCCCTGCCTCAGCCTCCCAAACAGCTGGAACTACGGATGCACACCACCATGCCTGGCTAATTTTTGTATTTTTAGTAGAGATGGGGTTTCACCATGTTGGCCAGGCTGGTCTCAAACTCCTGACCACAAGTGATCCACCTGCCTCAGCCTCCCAAAGTAGTGGGATTACAGGGGTGACCCACTGCACCAGGCCTAAATCTCAAACATTTTCTAGTACAAAATAAGAGTGAAAAAATACAAGTTTCTAAGGAAGTTTAATGATATATATTCAGTCTCTACCTGATTGATTGAAAGGGTAAAAACAGAAAATACCTTGTTAGTTAATGTAGCACCTCATATACTTGAAGTACATTAGAGAGGTTGGGCTATAGAAAATACAACAAAAAACAGTTCTGCAGCTGGGCAAGGTGGCTCACAGCTGTAATCCCAGCACTTTGGGAGGCCGAGGCAGGCGGATGGATTCCTTGAGCCCAGGAGTTCAAGACCAGCCTAGGCAACAGGGTAAGACCCTGCGTTTCTACAAAAAATAAAAAAATTAGCCAGGTGTGGTGGTACATATCTGTAGCCCCAGCTATTCTGGAGGCTAACGTGGGAGAATCAGCTGAGTCCAGAAAGTGGAAGTTGCAGTGAGTGCTGACTGCGGCCACTGAACTCCAACCTGGGTGACGGAAGTGAGATTCTGTCTCATAACAAACAAAAAACAGTTCTAAGATAGAAGCAATGAAATACCCTAGACAGAGTAAATGAAAATAATCCTTTTACTGAAAAGCAGGAACTAAACTACTGAATCATATGAAATAATGGCCTAAGTTACCGGAGCCTTTGCAGGGAGCTTCTGAACCTGAACTTCTCTGCCTAGATACTCCCTTTGGAAGTGCAATAGAGACTCTATGGAAATGAAAAAATCTCTTATCTATTTAAATGTACTCACTACCTTCTCAAGAAGATTAAAAAAAAAAATCTAGCTATAAAAATATTCCCAATCTTGTCATAGAAAAAAAATAACTACTAACTTCCAAGAATAAAGAAAAAAGTAAACAAGTATATTTAAAAAAACAAACAAACCAACCCTGGTCGGGTGTGGTGGCTCCTGTCTGTAATCCCAGCACTTTGGGAGGCTGAGGCAGGTGGATCACCTGAGGCCAGGTTCAAGAGCAGCCTAATCAACATGGTGAAACCCCATCTCTACCAAAAACACAAAAAATTACCCTGGCGTGGTGGCACACACCTATAATCCCAGCTACTTGGGAGGCTGAGGCAGGAAAATCGATTGAACTAGGGAGGCGGAGGTTGCAGTGAGCCAAGATCACACCACTGCACTCCAGCTTGGGTGACAGAGTGAGACTTTATACCAAAAAATTAAAAACAAACAAACAAACAAACAAAAAACCCTAACACACAGACAAAACAACAACTACCAAAGTTATCCTATTTTCAAGACTTTCAAAAATATTTACTTTAGTAAGCACTGTTTATCCTGCTTTTTAAGTAATTCCATTTTAACATATTTCAAAAATTTGTTTGCATTTAGAAAGGCCTCTGTCTCCTACAGATATCCAGGTCCAAAAATGTTAAATATCTGCAGATATCCAGGTCCAAAAATGTTAAATAATGTTTCTCCCAGGGAAGGACCAATTCAACTACTGTGGACAGATGGATGAACCTCCAAACGAAAGGGGCCCCCTCTTCAAAGATAGATCTAAAAACCTAGTAGCTGGCCAGGCGCAGTGGCTCACCCCTGTAATCCCAGCACTCTTTGGAAGATCAAAGTGGGCAGATCACGAGGTCAGGAGTTTGAGACAGCCTGGCCAATATGGAGAAACCCCCAACTCTACTAAAAATACAAAAATTAGCCGGGCATGGTGGCAGGCGCCTGTAGTTCCAGCTACTCGGGAGGCTGAGGCAGGAGAATCACTTGAACCTGGGAGGCAGAGGTTGCAGTGAGCCAAGGTTGTGCCACTGTACTCCAGCCTGAGCAACAGAGCAAGACTCCATCTCAAAAAAAATAGTAGTAATAAAAAAAAAGTTGTCACATAAAAATAAGAGATTAAACCTCAAATCTTAAGAAAGTACAACAAAGGACTATTTTAAAAAGTCATATTTTCTCAGCTTGTGCGTCGATGAAGGAAAAAAATAAAAATTAAAATTAAAAAAGTCATATTTTCTTACTTAATGACCAAATTCAATCCTTCTACTTGACCCGGCAATAATTACCTCAGAAAAAAATTATGAATCTGTATGTTGCTGTAAACTTGTACTAATCCACAGCAAATTCACACATTACACCCATTTGTGAATAACACTGCATCTTTGGTTTGATTTTTCTATCTACATATGAGATATATTATGATACTGCATATAATTTGAGCTAATTTCATTATTATTTAAAATTTTTAGAAAAAAATCAATAGCTCCATTATGCAAAATAACTTGGGAAATAAAAATTCAAAAATAAAAGATACCTGCTGTTGCTTGAAATCAGGTCTTTTTTTGATAAGATTATAAACAGTCACATATTTCATATATAGTACATAGGCCTTTTCCTCATCACGATCTAATCTGCATTCTTCTGCTGTCTTAAAGATCTTCAGGGCACTGTGCACATAGCTTAAAATTAGAGAAAAAAATATAATTAAAACACTTGACATCTGGGAAAAAAAATACAGGTTATATACAAAATCCACAGATAATCTTTAAGAGGGGTCCCCAACCCCAGGGCCACAGATTGGTACTGATTCGTGGCCTGTTAGGAACCAGGCCGCACAGCAGGAGGTAAGTGGTTGGTCTAGTGAGCTAAGTGTCATCTGTATTTACAGCCACTCCCTATTGTTTGCATTACCACCTGAGCTCTGCCTCCTGTCAGATCAGTAGCCGAATTAGATTCCCATAAGAGCACGAACTCTATTGTGAACTGCGCATGTGACGGATCTAGGTTGCACATTTTTTTTTTTTTTTTTTCTGAGTTAAGAGTCTAGCTCTTGTTGCCCAGGCTGGAGTACAATGGTGCTATCTCAGCTCACTGCAACCTCGGCCTCCCAGATTCAATTTCTCCTGACTCAGCCTCCCAAGTAGCTAGGATTACAGGCATGTGCCACCACGCCCAGCTAGTTTTTGTACTTTACCATGTTGGTCAGGCTGGTCTCGAACTCCTGACCTCAAGTGATCCTCCTGTCTCCATCTCCCAAAATGCTGGGATTACAGGCATGAGCCACCTCACCCAGCCAAAGTTGTGCATTCTTTATGAGAATCTAAGGCCTGATGATCTGTCAGTGTCTCCCATCACCCCTAGATGTGATGGTCTAGATTCAGGAAAACAAACTCAAGGCTACCACTGATTTTACCTTATGGTGAGTTGTATAATTATTTCATTATACATTATAGTGTAATAATAATAGAAACAAAGCGCACAATAAATGTAGTGAACTTGAATCATCCCATCCTCCCCAACCCTGGTCTACTGAAAAATTGTCTTCCACAAAACCAGTCCCTAGTGCCAAAAAGGTTGGGGACCACTGAACTTGATAAAGCAAATTTCATGATTTAGGTTCCACTACTTCAGAACTGATACAAAGTTTGGATACAACCAACTTATACATACCACTTCCTCTGGGATAAGGGTACTGCTAGAGATAAACCAGTGCTAGAAGGGAATGACCTGACTTAGGCCTGACGTTAAAGACTGTCCTATCTAAAGGTGGCTTTATCTTTCCCATTGTTTCCCATTTGAAAATCATTAAACATGAGTTAAACAGAGGTGTTTTCTGTCACTCCATCAACATTATCAACTTAACATGATAAGTAGCCCAATCCCTTTCCTACTCTTTCTGCCCTTCAAAAGATCTTTTTATTTTTATTTTGAGGCAGAGTCTCACTCTATCACCCAGGCTGGATGGAGTGTAATGGTACAATCTCAGCTGACTGCAACCTCTGCCTCCTGAGTTCAGGAATCCCTCAGCCTCCCAGTAGCTGGGATTACAGGTGCATGCCACCACACCAAGCTAATTTTTGTATTTTTAGTAGAGACAGGTTTAACCATGTTGGCCAGACTGGTCTCGAACTCCTGACCTCAGGTGATCCACCCACCTTGGCCTCCCAAAGTGCTGGGATTACAGGCATAAACCACCATGCCTGGCCTCAGAAGATCTTTTTTTTTTTTTTTTTTTTTTTTTATTAATGGAAACTAACACTGCGCCCCAGGCTAGAGTGTAGTGGCACGATCTTGGCTCACTGCAACCTCCACCTCCCAGGTTCAAGCGATTCTTCTACCTCAGCCTCCCAAGTAGCTGGGATTACAGGCATGGGCCACCCTGCCCAGCTAATTTTTATATTTTTAGTAAAGATGTGGTTTCACCATGTTGGCCAGGCTGGTCTCGAACTCCTGACCTCTGGTGATCCACCCGCCTCGGCCTCCCATAGTGCTGGGATTACAGGCTTGAGTCACAGTGCCTGGCCAAAAGCTCCTTTTATAAAAGTCCATTTTGTCTTTAGTAATGTTTTAAAATTCAGTTCATTCTGGAATTTTCCATTCTTCTAATGTTTGTATCATTCTCTGGCCAGGTGTGGTGGCTCACTCCTATAATCCCAGCACTTTGGAAGGCCAAGGCAGGTGGATCACTTGAGGCCATGAATTCAAGACCATCCAGGCAACATGGTAAGACCCCACCTCTCTAAGAAATTTAAAAATTAGCTGGGCACTGGGGCACAAGCATGTGGTCCTAGCTACTTGGGAGGCTGAGCCAGGAGGATTACTCGAGCCCAGGAAGTTGGGGCTGCAGTGAGCCATGAGCATGCCACTGCATTCCTGCAAGACAGTAAGACCCTGTCTCAAAAAAAGGCAGGGGGGAATTATCATTATTATTATTATTTGAGACAGAGTTTCGCTCTTATTGCCCAAGGTGGAGTGCAATGGCACAATCTGGGGCTCACTGCAACCTCCACCTCCCGGGTTCAAGAGATTCTCCTGCTTCAGCTTCCCAAGTAGCTGGGATTACAGGCGCATGCCACCACACCCAGCTAATTTTTTGTATTTTTAGTAGAAATGGGATTTTACTATGTTAGCCAGGCTGGTCTGGAACTCTTGACCTCAGGTGATCTGCCCGCCTTGGCTTCTCAAAATGCTGGGCTTACAGGTGTGAGGTGTGAGCCACCATGCCCAGCCGAAAAGGAATTATTTTTATATCGTTTTATGAAAAGACAATGACTTGCGGCTGAATTTCTTTTTTTTTATAACCCTTATAATTCTTGCCTCTTAAACTTCTGACTTAGAGATATCTGTATGATCTGTCTGGAGAGTTGATAATATGCACATTAGCAGAATACATATGTATTATTCCACAACTGCTTTAAGACCTTCTCTAAGGAGACCTTATTTTATTCGTGTGATGGTGTTATTTTTCAAACTTTAAATTAACATCACTTAACTTTAATATGGAAATAAACTAAAAATTAATATTTGATTCAATCAAACTAGCAAAGGATACATCATACCTCTTAGTGCTTATCTTCTCTGGTTTAACTTCTGTCTTCTTATTGAGGTCTTTTAGTGAAGAACTGAGGTAGAGTTCTTTAGGAAGTGAAGCCACAGCAGGCATGATCAATTATCTTTTCTTTCACAATGGATGCTGTATTTCCTTAAAAGTAGTTATTTCCTGAAACAAATATAAACAATTATACTAATTTTCCTCATTAACAATAAAACAAGCGAGCAGTTAAAAAAATAAAAGTCCTAAATTAACTCCTAGGGTTAATTTTTATTTAGAATATCTATCTATTTCAGGAGTTTAAGATATGTAGAATATAAGTGAACAATTTAATAATTTTTAGAATTTAATAATTTTAATATTGTTTTCAAATTTTCATTAACCAAATGAATTACTTTTTGTATCATTTTGCCTTAAGAGTTGGGAATCTTACCTGTCAAAGGAACTAGTAGTAAGAATAATAAAAGCTTTTACATGTTTCTTTGGTTAAAATAGCATTAATGTCATCCTGGTAAAACCCTGTCTCTACTAAAAATACAAAAATTAGCTAGGCACGGTGAAGCGTGCCTGCAGTCCCAGCAACTGGGGAGGCTGAGGCAGAAGAATCGCTTGAACCCAGGAGGTGGAGGTTGCAGTGAGGTGAGATCATGCCAGTGCACTCCAGCCTGGTGACAGAGAGAGACTCTCTCTCAAAAAACACAAAAAATAACAACAAAAAAAGCATTAACGTATAGACCATAAGTAGACGAAATATTCATATAGAAATATTTCTCTTTTCTTATTGATGATATCTATTTATTTTTTTAAGTGATTTTTAAGTGATTTCTTCTTCTTCTTTTTTTTTTTTTTAATATGGTCTCACTCTGTTACCCAGGTGACCACCTTGGCTCACTGTAATCTCTACCTTGCGAGCTCAAGCAATCCTCCTATCTAAGCCTCCCGAGTAGCTGGAATTACAGGCGTTTGCCCCTAGCTAGCTTTCGTATTTTCAGTAGATATGTGGTTTCGACATAGTCACCAGGCTGGTCTCAAACTCCTGGTCTTAAATCATCCACCCGCCTCGGCCTCCCACAGTGCTAGGATTACAGGCATGAGCCACCACGTCTGGCTACTTCTTTCCAATCTCTTAATCTTCATTCTATCAGTTCAATATTATTAAACAAATGGACACCAATAAACATCTAATCCTAAAAAGCTGAGTAAGGTACAACTTGAAGCAGGGGATGGTGAGGCCTCTGTTCACCTATAGAAATTCCAAAAGCACCCCAATTTGCTTTAATTCTAGTAATATTTTATATTAAATATTGATACTTTTTTATTGGTACTCATCCCTTGTATCCCTGTGCCACAGTAGTCCACTGTCTTAGTCACCAAACCTTTTTTCTCTGAATATTGTGTTTTTATCATTTTCATCTTTTCTATCTATACTCGCTCCAGTTATCTACAAACACATGTTGAATCAAACACTTCAATTTATACTTTTAGACCTATGCATTTAGAAACAATGATCTAATATACAAACATTTTCTAGACTTTACCATCCACCCAGGGTCCCGCATCTAAAGCTGTAGTGATAGGGGAGAAAAGGTCTCTGGACCACACTATCACTCCCAAATGGATCAACTGATATCAAATATGTCCTTCTAGCAAGGTATCTGATTCCTCAACAATTCATCATCAAACCTGCTAAGAGCATCCATTAAGGAAAGAGAGAATGACAGAGTTCCCCTGGGGTCTCCTCATACTTAATAGAGGCAACAGCACTGTTTCACTGTCAGTGTAAATCACCAGGAGACTTAGCTTGCAACAGTAGGCCCTGTGTTAAAAAGGAGTATTAAAGGGGTATATAAGATATAGTCTCTGATTCTTCAAGGATAAACAGTTTAACCAGAAAACATACCCTCCCCTCTCCGCCTTCCCACCTCATCATCTCCTGTCCATCTCCCGCAATGTTGAATGAAAAACCAAGAATCTATGTAATATGATACTCTATATAAAGTTTAAAAATCAAACTAAACTGAACAATATATTGCTTAATGATATAAATGAGGTAAAATTACAAAGACAGAAAACGATAAACACAAAATTATATTTATTGGGAGAGGGAGAGCTGTAACCAGAAAGACACATATAAGGAGCCTCAAGGGTAAAGCAAGGTTCTATTTCTCAAATTGGGTGGTATGCGCACAGGTGATCATCTTATTATCATGCTTTATAATATATAAAAAGAATATATGTAATGTACTTAAAGTTTCAAAAAAGAAATAATATGAGCATAACAATGCAAATGTGAGTAAAGCTATGCAACATACATAAATATGAAGAGATTATCCAAAGAGATGTAAAAGTTAGGAAGTTATGGGTTAAACAAGCCACTAACAAAAATTACACATTTTTTAAAAATACTGATTAAAAAAAAAAGACTTAGAACATTGGGACCGGGCACAGTGGCTCACACCTGTAATCCCAGCACTTTGGGAGGCCAAGGCAGGCAAATCACTTGAGGTCAGTAGTTCAAGTCCTGCCTGGCCAACATAGTGGAACCCCGTATCTACTAAAAATAAAAAATTAGCTGGGCATGATTGCATATGCCTGTAATCCCATCTACTCAGGAGGCTAAGGCAGGAGAATCACTTGAACCTGGTGGGTAGAGGTTGTAGTCAGCCAAGATCACACCACTGCACTCCAGCCTGGGTGACAGAGCAAGACTCTGTCTCAAAAAAAAAAAAAAGCTGAGTATGGTGTCAGGCACCTGTAACCCCAGCTACTTGGGAGGCTGAGGCAGGAGACTCACTTGAACCCAGGAGGTAGAGGTTGCAGTAAGCCAATATTGTGCCACTGCACTCCAGCCTGGGCAAAAGAGTGAGACTCTGTCTCAAAAACAGAACAAACATAACAACAAAGTTTTAAAAACTAATGTGGAAAAGAAAGTTGTAAACAGTAGTAATACAACATAGTATGATAAACTATAGGGTTACAAATACTACAGTATAAGAAAAATTAAGAGAGAACATTAAGTATGACTAGAGGGATCTTAGAAGTCATCATCAAAGAGACAATATTTAATGTGAGTCTTGGTGGGGGAAGATTTTTCAAAGAGATGAAGAGCAGGATAAAGAAAAGCAAGTAAAGAATATCTTTAGGAATTAGCCACTACATAGAATGAAAGAGGATCTACAAGGCAGTGGAACAGGTAATGGAAGGCTTTGAATGTTACTAAAGCATTTATTTTGTTTTCTGAAGGTAGCAGGGTTCTGAAGCAGGGAGGTAAATGATCGAAACTAAGAAGAGTACAAAGTTAGGCGGTAAGTGATAGGGAAAACACTAGTTATCTATTATAATGATCCTAGGGAAAGATGATGAAGGCCAGAACTAGGACAATAGAGATGGAATAGAGGAGGCGGATACAAGAGACATTGCAAAGGTAGAATGACAGGACTTAGCAAATGATTAGACACAAGGAGGGAAAGTACAGGGATAAGATTACGATGTCACCAAAGATTTTAGGCAAGGGTTTGTAGGAGAAAGACTGTACTTTTTAAAAGCTTTCTTTTCTGTCCTGAGTTGATTTTTGAAAACAGTTCAAATAAGTAACACTCTTCTCTGATAATGTCTAAAGTCCATTAAAAACCCATAGTTGTTTCTATTTTATTAACAAAATCATGTAAGTTATACTGTCACTTAATGACGTCGAGTGTTAAAATACTTTCAGCAGGTTTTAATTGCTATTTGAGCCTCTACAATCACACACATTTCTGCAGAAGTCAAATAGAAGGTAATGGGTATTTTCCCCTAATCAAGTGAGAAGGCAGAATATATATGGTAATTCCTTACTATCTGTGGCAGAGTAGTTCCAGGACTTCCCACAAGTACCAAAAATCTGCAGATGCCCAAATCCCTGATATAAAATGGTATAAGATTTGCATATAACCTATGTACATCTTTCCATATACTTTAAAGTATCTCAAGATTACTTATAATACCTAATACAGTATAAATGTTACATAAATAGTTATTGTACTGGTTAGGGAATAATGACAAGAAAAAAGTCTGTACATGGTTCAGGACAGATGCAATTATTTTAAAAAATATTTCCAATCTGCCATTGGTTGCATTCACAGAAACAGAAGACTGACTGTGTAACCAATCCAAATCTATGTGAATTTAAAATGTTACATTTTTGATTAAGTCATTTTGCCATTAAAGAAATCTGAAAATAGACTGACATAAAGTATATTAGACTAGAATAACTGAATGAATTTAATTTCCTTATTTTGGCTGCAATCATTTAAAAAAAATTAAAGAGCAGTAGTAACAACAAACTCATTGATACTTATACAAAAGTGTTCATTAACTACAGAAGTCAAATAATTTGAAGAATTTATTTGTTTAGATCTAGGACAAACCATAACATACAACGCATTAAAATTATCTTATGCAGCCGGGCGCAGTGGCTCATGCCTGTAATCTCAGCACTTTGGGAGGCCAACGCAGGTGGATCGCTTGAGGTCCGGAGTTCGAGACCAGCCTGGCCAACATGGTGAAACCCCATCTCTCCTAAAAATACAAAAATTAGCCAGACGTGGTGGCACACACCTGTAATCCCACCTATTCAGGAGGCTGAGGCAAGACAATCACTTGAACCCAGGAGACAGGGGTTGTGGTAAGCCGAGATTGCACCACTGCACTCTAGCCTGGGTGACAAGAACGAAATTCTGTCTCAAAAAAAAAATATCTTATGCTTCAAAAAGGATTCCAAGTGAAAAAAAAAACAAAACAACTAAGTATATGTAAGAAAAATTAACATGCTTCTAAGAACAAAAAATAAAAATTCTTAAGATGTGTAAACCTGACAAAGATAAAGAACTTCAGCTTTTGTCAAACAGCAGTGCTCCAAAAGTGAAACCCAAAAATGTTGAAAATGAGTTAACAATAAAGAGAACGTGTTCTTTCTCTGACATCCTTCTGCTCCTTTCAAAGAGAAAGAATAGGGACTAGATGACTAGAACCACAAAGTGAAGACTAAAAGGTAAAAAGTGAAAACTGAGGTTTGCAGTCATTCAAAATGGTCCTGATTTTAAGCAGGGCTTCACACCAGCCACTGCCAAGGTCTTTGGCAATATTGAAGGGAAAGTAAAAGTTGTCTTTGTTGGCCACTCACCATCTCTCCCCTATCTCTGCCCTTTAGGCAGTAACAACAAACATAAGTATCTTCTCGCTGTCTTAAATCTCATACCATATAATCCACTCTTCACTCATTCTACGTTGGGGGGCTGCCACAAATAACTAAGTATTGATGAAATAACATTTTTTTTTTTGAGACAGAGTCTCGTTCTGTTACCTAGGCTGGAATACCGTGGCACAATCTCAGCTCACTGCAACCTCCACGTCCCAGGTTCAAA
>CAUYLG010032728.1:0-16346 GCA_963573385.1 Cacajao melanocephalus | reverse complement strand
TCTTTGTAATTGCCAACTTTCAGATTGGGTCTGAGTGGACGTCTGGCTTGTTGGTGATGAAGTTTTTTCTGTTTCTTAGTTTTCCTTTGGCGGACGCCCCTTCCCCACAGAGCTAGGCCTTCCCGGGTTCAGCTGTGCTTACTGTGAAACTCTCAGTCCTCCGCGCTTCCAATTGCTGTTCTCCTTGTGGGGATGGGACCAGCTGAGCCCAACTCAAAGGGCACCTGGTCCATATACTCTGCACTGAGAAGCGTCGCGCTGGGGCGCCGGCAAAACAGTTGCGCCAGCCAAAAGAGTTGTGCTGGCAACTTGTGTGGCTCCTCCGCTGGGTAGCTCCCAGTTTGTGGGCAACAGAAATTCGTCTGAAATTGCAGTGTCCACTTGCTCTCTGCACTTTCACTGGGAGCTACAATCCTGAGCTGCTGCTAAACAGCCATCTTGGATCTCTCTCCGCCCGGTGATGAAGTTTTTTCTATTTCTTAGTTTTCCTTTGGTGGACGTCCCTTCCCCACAGAGCTGGACCTTCCCGGGTTCAGTTGTGCTTGCTGTGAAACTCTCAGTCCTCAGCGCTTCCAATTGCTGTTCTCCTTGTGGGGATGGGACCAGCAGAGCCTGAGTGTAAGGGCATCCCATCCGTATGCACTGTGCCAGTCAAAAGAGTCACGCTGGTGACCAGTGTGGCTCCTCTGCCGGGAATCTCCCAGTCTGTGGGCAACAAAAATTCATCTGAAAGTGCAGCATCCACTCGCTCTCTGCGCTTTCACTGGGAGCTACAATCCTGAGCTGCTGCTAATTGGCCATCTTGGATCTCTCTCTCAGTAGGTTCTTGAAGTCACAGGAAAGGGATATCCCTGAAATGAGGGTTAGAGGGGCCTTGAATGAGGAAGAATGAGAAAGAACTCCATGGTTCCTTGCTAAACTTTATGATTTTTCCAGGACCAACCCTAGCCACAGCCTGGAAGAGCTCTGGGCTAAGGCTCATGGCTGAAAAAGTATACTGAACCCTTGGCACTCTGCCTAGAATGTGACTCATTACCAGGTATCACACCACATCTTCAGATAGAAGCTTCCCTGTCCCACCCTTGTCTGTGTGGCTTGCCAGGAGGGCAGTGCTCTAGCATGATTTGCATCTCTTTGCCTCTGTGCAGTTGCCCTTCTATGCCACAGGGCAAGGTTGTGAGTGGGAGAGAGTCTCTCACACAGCTCATGTAAGTTTAGGATTTCTCTCCCATTGTCAGGTTTTGAAATTTTCCCTGGACTTTGCTTCATGAACAAGGGAAAGAGAGGGACCAGGAACTTGTGTCATATCCTAGACAGGTTTCTATCACAGACAACCAAGGAGATTTGAGGCACCTGGCTTCATTTCAGGGCCTGGAACTCCAGGGGAGGAGCGAGGGTCCTCAGCACATATCCCATAAATTAGGAGAGGTACTGCCCTGAATGGGGAACACACTTCCTCTCATGCCAGGCAAGTCAGCATCTCCTTCCATTCCAGTCTTGTAGCTTCCTTCCAGGTCAGTCATACCAGCATAGCCGTTTTCATCTTGGGGAAATCAGTTTGACCAGTATTAAGATCATTTCTTTTCAACTCCCAATTTTCTGTGACGTTGCAAGCCAATGTGCTTCATACCATAGCCTCCTCCTAGTGAAGTAGTCATCAGAACTGAGTCTGAGCTCCTACCTGGAATTTTTTAGGACATCCCAAGGAGACATTACGATGAGAAGAGACAGTCTTGCCACTCACCACCAACAGTTCAGTTATTTTGACCCATGAGCTCCCAACCAGACTAAGCCAGATAATGGTTCACCAATGCACCTTTCAAGAAAGTCCAGAGCCATCATAGGCGCCTCTGTTCTTTATCAGGGGCTACCCTTCTCCTAGTTCCTTCTGGCCTGAGCTCCATCTTGAGATGGAGTCTTGCTCTGTCACCCAGGCCAGAGTACAATGGCATGATCTCAGCTCACTGCAGCCTCTGCCTCCTGAGTTCAAGTGATTCTTGTGCCTCAGACTCCAGAGTAGCTGGGACTACAGGCATTTGCCACCATGCCTAGTTAATTTTTGTATTTTTAGTAGAGATAGGTTTTCACCATGTTGGCCAGGCTGGTCTCAAACTCCTGACTTCAGGTGATCCGCCTGCCTCAGCGTCCCAAAGTGCTGGGATTACAGGAATAAGCCACCATTCGTGGCCTTGAATTTATCTTTAAGAACATATTGTCTCATCATTCTGTGTTTTCTGCTTACTCTATTCTGTGCTAGGTCAAACTAGATATGGAACACATCTGTTTCCCTGATTTCCACCAAAAAAAAAATCCCAATTCTAGATTCTTATGAAGACGATAGTGGGTGCATCCTTTAAAAATTGTTCCAAATTCCTTCAAACAAAAAGAAGAACTGAATAGAAAGAAGAAAAAAGGCCAGAAACAAACGTCAACGTTTACCAAACAAACATCCCAACTCCCTCCCCCCAAATCTAGGTATTTCTACAAACTCCCAAATGGAAGCAGTAAGGATAAATCATCAAGAGCCACAAGGTCAACCTGGTATTGGCAGACCTACATTTCTGTGCAGTAGAAAGCAGAGGGTAGCAACAGGGTCTGCAAACAAGAACCCAGAAATATCCAACAGGTGTTTGCTGGGCTACGCCGTGGGCCAGTTCACAATAGCAGCTGCAACAGGGACAGGGCTTGCTCTCTCTCACTGCAGCTCTCTCTCATCTAGGGCCCTGAGCAAGGTGAGAAGGAAGCTGGAGCAGCCTAGGCTCTGAACTCTAGAAACTGATCTGCTTAAACACTTCAATGGCCCTCTATTGTATAGAGGGCTAATTCTAGACGTTTTTTTTTTCTTAGATATTCAAAACCTTTCATAGTTTCACCCTAACATGCCTTTCCAGTCTAATTTCCAACCACATCTTTGAACATTCTCAAAAGCCCCATTTGCATTCCCCAACTTCTTGTTTCTCACATTTCACCCCAGGCATTATGGCCTGGTTTGGGTCAGTTCTGGGCAACATCACTGAAACATACAGGTTCAAGACATAGTTGATGGCTCTCAGTTAACTTTTGGTAAAACATTTTAATAAATACAAATTTCTTTTGGAAGAGAATACTGCTTCTGTCAGACAAAGTTCCCTTAGTTCCACAAAAGAGAACAGAACTCTTACCACTACAGTTCTTGCTTCAACACACCCGTCTCCCTTGGCTTTCTCCTAATTTGAAATAATATTTTCATTCAAAAAATTCTTTGTTACTAAGAAAAATTGTTCCTAAATCTGGAAAAATAAAAGATGAAAATGCATTGGCTTGATTTTTGAAATGATGGTAGAGTATCGTTTTTTTTTTTTTTTCCCCAGACAGTGGCAGTCAAGTTCAAGGTCCACACCAGGTACCATGGAGATGTCTATGGTAATTCTAAAGCTCTTGTGCTCACCAGCATTGGAGATTCCTTTGGGAGGTGAATGCCCATAGAGGAAGCTGCAGGCAGTGAACATGATGTCAAGGGTCCTGGCTGTGTCCTGTCCTGTGGCCCCATAGAGTGAGAACAAAACAGCCCTTCTTCAGAGGAGGCATGAATACAGTGTTTTCTTTTTCTTTCACCAAAAGAGAGTGTTGATTTTGGGGTGGTAGGAAGATTGTGATACACAGAATCCCACCATGTTCTTGGTCAGATAAACAGATGTACCATATGATTTTGAGTGTGGCACCCAGGATTTGGGTTCAGTTCAAGCACACAGCTCATAAAAGCACAGGCAATAAAAAGTGAAGATGTAAAAGATAAAAGGGTTTCTTTCAGATGCCATAAAATATTGTTTAAAACCATTTTTTTTTTTTTTTTTTGAGAGAGAGTCTCGCTCTGTCGCCAGGCTGGTAACCATAGCATTCCAACCTTTACATTTCTATTTTTATGCTGGAAAAAAGGACTGTTCAGTATATGCACCAAGCCTCAGGAAATGAACATCTTCTGGCCATTAAAAGCAGCTTCTACTAGTTCAGTAATGGCATTTGAATCACTCTGCCATACCGGGCACAAGAGCCATTGCACTTAGGAATATATTCATTTCCTTATACTCAGGACCCTGCTAATGCTTTAATTCCTGGAGGTAAATCCTGTGGCAAAAAGCAATAGTACATCTAAAATCTCTGACAAAAAGTCATCCAAGTTTTTCTGTAAGGGAGATTTGCTGTAACAAATTTAACATAGCAACATATATGTATGTGTATATATATATATATATATATATATATATATATGTGTGTGTGTGTGTGTGTATTCAATGAATATATACATTCAATAATTGTGGGAACCTATTGAATATATTTTGTATTAGACTTGAACCTCTGAACCTTCAGGTAGTGCGTTTACCAGGTATTTAAACTAACAGCAAAATAATGATGATAAGAGTAACAGTTTGCACATGTTAAGCTTTGTGTAGAGCCCTGTGCTTGCTTTGCTATTATCTTTTTATATCTTCCCAACTAGTCTGAGGCAGGGACTTTCGGGCAGCTCCATTTTATAGGTAGAAGAAGTGAGACAGAGGTGAATGGAAACAGCTTGGCCGAGGTCAAATAGTGCCAAAATTTTATTACAAATATTACTGGCTCAGGAGCCCAATTTCTTATCACTTTTGATGTATCACATTTTGCCAAATTACAGGTTTTTTTAAGTGCTAAATAAAGTCTCTTAAAACCAGAAATAATGTTTAAAATATAAAAATGTCCCCTTTTGGACCTGAAGTTGGGGTACCACATCGGTCCTGTGTAAAGGTCACAGAGTCACAATAAATAGTTTAATCCTCCCTCAGCCCCCGTTTGGTTTTCTCATTTGCTTAATGAAGTAATGGAGCTAAACTCTATCTAAGAGCACTTTTTACTTCTTATATTCATTCATCATGTCAATATATGTTTATTTGCATTTCTACTATAAGGAAAAAACTGGATGATATAATAATGAAATAATGAGGTGTGACCCTGAATGTAAATAACTCAGTCTTATGGAATAGAAAAATTCATGAACCAATCATCAGAGTCCAATGTAGTCTATGTTGTAAAAGAACGTGTTTGTGTGTCTGTGTTTGTGTGTGTGTGTGTGTGTGTGTGAGTGTAGATATAAATGTCTATACACATATAGATATGTCTGCATGCAGACACACACACACACACACACACACACACACACACACACACACCCCTAAGGTTATGGGAACAAACAGAGCAGAAGCAAGGACTTAGGAGCTGGATGGTTTCACATAAGAGTGACAGTAGGCTCCACAGGGAGAGGGGAAGAGGGCCCAGGTTCATTTTCAATCCTCATGCATCCCTGGGCCTGGCAGGCTAGTAAATATTTTTAGAATGACTGCATGCATGAAAATGAGATACAATCTAGATTGTAAGTGATCAGTGGGGGTTTATCCGGTGGAGATGAGAGGGTATGACATTTCTGTCAGGCAGCAGGAACAGCAAGTAACAGCATGTAGGCAGCATGTACAACCTCACGGTGACATGAAGGCATTGGAAGCTTGGGCCCAGAAGGAGGGTGCATATGTGCTGGGAGCGGGAGACAAGGTTAGAAAATGTGTAGATTTTGGCCTGGTTCGTGGTGAGCCTGAAGCTGTGGGCCTCACCTAACTCTGTTGAGTCCTTTTAGTGAAGGACTTTTGACTTAGAGGGGGCTACTTGTTTAGTAGAGCAACTACCAAACTTATTCATAACTACTGGACCCAAAATAATTTAATATGACTACTTCCAAATAAAAGGGCAACAAAAGGAAGCTCCACTAGGAAAGAATATTGTGAATCCCTATTTAATAACAACAGCAAAAACATGCCAAACTTATCCAACCTAAATTAGAGAACTGTTGGCATTAAACATTAGGTAGCAGATTGAACTTCAGTATGGGCATCCATTTGGATGCAGGAGGCTCTGTTGCTTTTGAAGGTTCTGTTGGCCTGCTAGGAGGATTCTGAGAGAGAGTAAATGTGATGCATCTTTGGGAATGTGGTTTTTCAGCTCTGCCCATTATTAGGGAGGAGTCTGTTTCTCTGCTCCTCCCTGAATCTGGGCTAGCTTTGTGACTTCTATTGGCTCCTGGGATGAAATAGATGCGACGGAGTGTGTATTAGTCTGTTCTCACACTGCTGAAGAAGACATACCTAAGACTGGGTAATTTATAAAGGAAAGAGTTTTAATTGACTCAGAGTTCCACATGGCTGGAGAGGCCTCACAATCACGGCAGAAGGCAAATGAGGTCTTACATGGTGGCAGGCAAAAGAGTGTGTACAGGGGAACTCCCTTTTATAAAACCATCAGAGGTCGTGAGACTTATTCACTACCGTGTGAATAGTATGGGGAACACTGCCCCCATAATTCACTTATCTTCACTTAGCCTCACCCTTGACACATGAAGATTATTATAATTCAAGGTGAGATTTGGGTGGGGACACAGACACAGCCAAACCATTTCAGAGTGCCAATTCTGAGCCCAGAACTCAAGAGGTCTCACTCTCTTGAAACACTACTGCCACCATGGGAACAGGTCAGGCTAGCTTGCCAGTTGTTGAAACCTAGCCAAGCCCCAGACATGTGACTGAAGCCATCCTAGATCAGCCAGCCCCCAGCCAGCCTGCCTCTGATTGCAGACCCAGGAGTAAGTGTAGCCAGTTAAGATCAGTTGAACTCAGCCAAGTTCATCAGAACTGCCCAAGCAACTCAAAGGCTCATGGGTAAGAATAAATGGTAGCTAGTTTAAGTCAAAAAGAAAAATAGAAAGGAAGGAGAGAGAAAAGATAGGAAGCAAATGTGATATGAAATGGTAATGACAATTTACTAAACATCTAGCACTTAGTACCAGTTAGGTGGTCCTGGGCTTACCCACCTTACACACCTCATTTCATTTAATTAGTTCTTGGTTACATCCAATTGATTTATAAATGTATCAAGTCCCTCTTCAAAGAAAAGTTTGATTCTGAAGACTTCCAACTGGATTTGCCAAGCGATATCCTAACAGGATTTTATTCAAAGGTTTTGAAGTCAGACAAGTCTGAATTTAAATTCCAAATCCACCTCTTACTCTCCGTGTAACTCTAGTACCATATTTAGCACAAACCTCAGTGCCAATTTCTGCATCTGAAAAGTGAACTCAAATAAATGCCTATACTTCTTATTGTAGTAAGGCATAAATAAGCTAACTTAATCCAAGTTACAGTACCCACACACACCCGTGCCCAGCAGCAATAGCTGCCACTGTCACTGCCCCATGTGAATTTAAACCAGGGATAACTGAGGGGATCATTTTTTAACAGATGCTCTCAACTTTTTCCTGCTCTTCACCCTGACAGCCTTGGGCATGGCTTCCCCACCCCATGGGTGTTCCAAGGTTCCTGTGTAAGTTCTTGCACCTTGTTTTCTTTCAGTTAAGGGACATGTCAGTGAAAGTGATACCATAGGTACAATCTTCAAGCCAGTCAATTAAAAATGAAGACTAAATGATTGCAGATTTGAAGAGTTTATTTCCTGCAAAAGACTGCAGCAACCTGACAGCTGTCAGGACCCAGCTGGTTGTTGCCCATCATGGCTGTGAAGATTTAATCAGGGTGCTGAGAGGACCGCCACATCTTCTGTCTGCTCTCCTGACTGTGGGCTTCCCTTGGGCAGTGGCTGTGTGGGATTCTTCTGTTCCTGGCATATGGTGTGTTGTCTGGCACATAAACAGCAGTTGATAAATATTTGCTGAATGAGCAACTGTACTCTTCCACTCCAAGAGAGTGACAGAGTAGAGTTCCTCCACCCCACTCTGACCCACAGTAAATCAGGGAGCCCTTCGGAATTGGAAGGGGAGAATTGGACAGAACGCCAAGGTTTGAAGGATAAACACTAGCCTCCCATCGGCAGCTTGATTATCATCCTGGCTTTATCTGGCCGGTGAGAATGAAAGGGGCTTTGTTACCAAGTGGACCATTCCCAAACCGGCACGGTTCCCACTGTAAAGCCAGAAAGGGCTTTAGTGTCTTTTCAAGTTCTTTTCTAAACTCTCTTGAATTTCAAGTCCCAGAATGTGCTTTCCTTATTGGAAAATCTCCTAGTATGAAGAAGTAGAGGGCAGGGAGCAAGAAGCTGTAACTAAGGTAAGTAGATAAATAGAGTATTAGATGGTGGTGAATACTAAGCAGAAGATTAAGCAGGGAACAGGGCTGAGGAGTGTCAAGGGCAGGTGCAATTTTGCATAAGAGGGTGAGGGAAGGATTCATTAATAAGATGAGCTTTGAGTAAAGATTTGAGTTGAATAAAAGAGCGAGCCCGGGGTATCTAATGCGGTGAGTGCCAGCAGGAGAAACAGCAAGTGCTAAGGCCCTGAGGTGGAAGCAGGTTTATCATGGTTGAAGATGATCTAAGCGATCCCTGTGGCCATAAAGAGTGAGCTGGAGTCATGGGCTACCCATCATGGAGGGCCTGGTATGGGCCATGGTAAGGATATGTTTGGGTTTTTGCCCTTCATAAGTTGGGAAGGTTTTGAGTTGAGGAGTGCTAAGGTCTGACTTAAGGTTTGACAGAATCACTGTGGCTGCGGTTGAGAAAACATGGAAGGACAAGGGTGGAAGTGGAGAGAGCAGTTACGAGCCCTGATGAGAGATGATGGAAACTTAAGAGACAGTGGGAATTAGTTGGATTTGGGATTTATTTTGAAAGAAAAGCTGGTGGCTTTGCTGATAGCTTGGATGTGAGGCAGGACGGGAACCTCGTTAGAATGGAGCTCCCTTCTGTCAAGGTCAGGTCTGTTGTACATGGAGAAGGGTGGTCATGATATCATTGGCGGCATATAGAAGATGCCTACCCATTTTAACAAATCCTGTAATCAAAGGACTGGACTCCATTTTCCTTTTTGAAAAACATTTCTAAGTGAAGAATTGTTTTAGTTCTTACTGAGTGCGAAGAGCCTCCTATCAGTAAGTCACAGGTGGTCAGCTGGGAAGAAACTTAGAGATAAATAAGTCAGTATGTCTTACGGTATAAGGGAGGTCCCTGGACTAAGCCAAGGGATTGCAGATGACACATAGTAATGGATATTAGATCACATTTTGAGAAAGCAATTTCCTTTTCTATCCTATTTTTATTATATATCAAGACGCAATATCAGCTTGGTGGTAAATCTTAAGCACTTCTTGAACAATTCCTTATTTCTCTTTTAAGCAAGAGAGATTAGGCCTTGGGCTCAGAGCTGTAGCAGGCAATAGGATCTTGCAGGAATTTAATACATGGTTTTGAATTCACTAAGTATATTTTTTCCTAAAGCATATTTATGTTAACTCATATTTATTTTTTAAGATTCATGTTAGTGGAGTATACCAAATGGCTATAACATTTGATTCAAATAATTTACCAAAAGTACTAGGATGATTGCAGATATTCTCTTGTGTTTGATTTTTCAAAACTTATTTATTGAAGTATACATTCAGACTGAAAAGTACATAGAAGTATATGACTTGAGTTTTCAGAAAGCAAACACGTGTGTGTAACTATCACTCAGGTCAAGACATAAAGTTAAATTAAAATATTTCGGAAGTCCTCTTCTTTGTAACTAATGTCTCTCCACCTCTCTGTTCCCAACAAAGAAGACCATTGTTTTGACTTCTGACACCTTGAATAAGCTTTGCCAGTTTTGATATTTGTGTAAATAAAACCATTTAGTATGAATTATTTTATGTTGGCTTCTCATGGACTACCTTATAGTTCAGAGTTTCGTCCTGTTGTTTATATGACACTTATTCATTCTTTTTCACTGCTATATATAATTCCATTGTATTGGCATATCACAATTTAGCCATTCTGTGGTAAGTAGACAGTGTTTCTAATTTTGCTTAGTGGTTATATGTGGCTACATTCTTGTACATATCTTTGAGTACACACCTATGCATTTTTGTGAGGTACACAGTTTTTAGCCATTCTTCTAGGTGTGTAATTATATCTCATTGTGGTTTTGATTTCCTGGTGATTAATGGAACAAAGTGTCCTTTTTTTCTGTTTATTGGTCATTTAGATATCCTCTTTTTGAAATACCTGATGAAGGCTTTTGCATATTTTTCTATTAGGATTGTCAGTGTTTTTTAAAAAATTCACTTGTAAGAGTTCTTTATGTGTTCTAAACACTGGTTCTATGTTGGTTAATTTTATTATAAATACTTTCAACTTCATGGCTTGCTTTTTGTTTGTGGTCCAATTTATAATTGGTTTTCTTTGTGGTGGGTTCTTTATGTTTCTAGGTTTGTTTCTAGGCTTTCAATTTTGTTCTGTCGGTCTGCTATCTCACCTTGAACTTAAACTACATTACCCTAATCATGAATAGTGTTGAACATGTTTTCATGTGCATCATTACCCATTTGCATGTCTTCTTTGGAGCAATGACTATTCAAATTATTTGCCAATTTTTGGTTCATTTTTTTCTTTTTATTGTTTAGTTATAAGAGTTCTTTTATCTGGATACTAGGTCCTTATTAGATATATAGTTTGCAAATGTTTTCCCCAATTCTGTGAGTTGCCTTTTCGTTTTCCTGATAATGTCCTTTGATAAACAAAAGGTTTCATTTTTGAAGTCCAACTTAATCTGTTCTTCCTTTTGTTGTTTATGCTTTTGGTGTCATATTTAAGAAACTGTTGCCTAATACATGGTCATGAAGCATTACACCTATGTTTCTTTCTAAGGGCTTCATAGTTCTAGCTTTTACATTTAGATTTTTGATCCATTATGAGTTAATTTTTATATAAGGAGTCAGGTACAGATCCAAATTCATTCTGTCACATGGGGGTAGTCAGTTGTCTCAGCACCATTAGTTGAAAGACTATTCATTCCCCCCGTTGGCTAGTCTTGACACTCTTGCTGAAAATCAGCTGATCACAGGCATATGGGTTTATTTCTGGACTCTCAGTTCTATCCTATTGGTCTATATTTATGCAAGTACCATGCTCTAGCATTGTAATAAGCTTTGAAATTGGGACATGTGAGTTTTCCAGTTTTGATCTTTTTCAAGATTGTTTTGGCTATTCAGGGTCCCTTGCATTTCCATATAAATTCTAGGATCAACATGTCCATTTCTGCAAAAAGGGTAGTTGGAATTTTTATAAGGATTACGTTTAATCTATAGATCAACCTGGGAGTATGGTAATCTTAACAGTATGGAATCTTTCAGTCCATAAACACAGATGTCTTCACATTTATTTTGATGTTCTTCTTTTAGAAATGTTTAGCAGTGTTTTGTGTACAAATTTTGTGCTCCTTGGTTACATTTGTTTAATTATTTTTTATGCTATTATAAATGGAATTGTTTTCACAGTTTAATTTTTTCCATGCCAGACTTCTAAGCTACAAAGCTGTATGACAATAATTTGTGTTTTTTTAAAACCATGAAGTTTGTGATAATTTCTTACAGCAGCAAGAAAAAGCATATACATTCTGTATGATTTCAATTTCAATTCTTTGATATTTGTTTTGATATGGCCAACAAAGGGTCATAAATGTGCCATATGTAGTTGAAAAAATATGTATTGTATAGTTGTCAAATGTGGGTCAAGTGTGTGTGTATGTGTGTGTAAATCCTGTTTGTTATTTGTGTTGTTCATATCTTCAACATCCTTACTGAGTTTTTCTCTGCATATTACATCAGTTACTGAAAAAGTATGTCAAAATCTCCCACTATGATTGTAGTATTCTCCCACTATTGAGTAATCTCCCACTATGATTGTAGTATATGTAGTATTTGAGCATTACACCTTTTATTAATATTTCTATCAATGTTTGTTTTGTATATTTTTGAGTTCTATTATTAGGCGTATACGTTTAGAATTGTTGCATCTTCCTAAAGAATTAACTCTCTCAGTGTTACCGACACCCTGGTTATGCTTCCTGCCTTAAAGTCTGCTTGGCATATTATTATTTAGCTGTACTTTCTTTCAATCAATGTGCCCATGGTATATAGTTTTCTTCCCTTTTTTTTTCTTTTTGATGGAGTCTTGCTGGAGTGCAGTGGTGTGATCAGCTCACTGCAACCTCCACTTCCAGGGTTCAAGAGATTCTCATGTCTCGGTCACCCAAGTAGCCAGGACTATAGGCATGTGCCACCATGCCCAGCTAATTTTTGTATTTTTAGTAGAGACAGGGTTTCACCATGTTGGCCAGACTGGTCTTGTATTCCTGACTTCAAGTGATTCCTCTGCCTTGACCTCCCAAATTGCTGAAATTACAGGCAGAGCTGTTATGCCCAGCCTAAAATGTGTCATTTCTAAGTAGAAGATATATGTATTTTAAAAAAAAATCCAGTTGGACATCTTGTCTTTGAATTAGAATATTTAGTAGTTAAATCTACTATTTCACAATTTTCTTTTATCTTTCTTTTGAGACTGCCATTGAATTAATTAATTTATTATTCTCATTTGTCTTTATCTTAGCTTGCTAGAGAACATTCTTTTTTGTTCTTTTAGTGGTTATGCTAGCACTTAAGCATGTATTCTTATTAGAGTATGATGTAAATTGGTCCTCTTGCTACTTCATGAACAACATAAGGCCCTCAGGATACTTTAACTCCAAATTCTCAAGTCATTGTTGCATGTATTTTTCACATGGCACAAGAAGTTGTTATTATTGTTTTGTGCAGCCAATATTTATTTGATTTTACCCAAATATTTGTATTTTCTATCATCTTTATTCTTGGCTGCATTTCCACACTTCCATTGGGCCTAATTTTTCTTTTGCTCCAAGAATTCTCCAATATTTCTTGAAGAACATGTCTGTTGGATATTAATTCTCTCAGTTTTGTTTGTTTGAAAATGTTTTTATTTCACGTACATTTTTGAAGAATGTTTTCACTGAGTATAGAGTTCTAAGTTGGTAATCATTTGCTTTCAACACGTTGAATATATCATTTTGTTGTTTCTTGGCTTCCATCATTTTTGTTTAAACCTCAGCTTCCATCATTACTTTTGTTCTTTTGAAGATAATATGTTTCTTTTCTTTGGCTGCATTTATATTTGTCTTTGTTTTTTAAGTAGTTTGACTATGATGTGTCTCTTTGCGGTTTTCTTTATCCTATTTGAGGTAGTAAAGATTTTTGAATCTTTAGCTTGATGTCTTTGCTCAGTTTTGAAAAAACATTTCAGTGAATACCTACTCAAGTATTGCATCTCCTCAATTCTCTCTTTTTTCTCATTCAGGATCTCAAAATACATACATGTTAAGACTTTTCACTGAGTCCCACATCTCTCTGATGCTTTTTTGTGCATTTTCTATAACTTTTTCCTTTCGTACTTAATCTTCCGCTTTACAGATCTTCTTTTCTGTATTGTCTAATATGCCATAAACCCAATTGTTGAGTTCTTATTTTTAGCTAGTGCATATTCAATTCCAGAGTTTTGATTTCTTGTTATAAAAATCACAGTTCTCATGAAATCCTCCATCATGTCATCTACTTTCTTGAACTCACTAATCATGGATATTTTCAAGTTTCACTCTGATAATTCCAATATCTGGATCACCTATGGGCCTGGGTTTTTTTTCTTAGTTTTTGGTTATTTGGTTATATCTCTTGGTATGCTTGGTAATTTTTGATAAATGCTGAACAAATGTATGATAAATTGTAAAGCCAATTTGAAGCTCTGAATTCTGTTATCTTCTCCCAGAGAAAATTAAATTTACTTGGCTTCTGTTGTGTATTTTGTTACTGGTAGGTCACCTTGTTTCATCTTGGTTTGAGCTTGCTCAGAATAAGGTTTTAGTCTTTGCAAGAGTTGAGCTATTTCTGCCTCACTCTCACTTCTAATGTGTAGCCCATTCATGATCTCAACTGGAAGTCTGAAGTCTTTACCAGGCCTCCCCCAACCCATGCCCTTTAGTGGACCTAAAGCCTTAATTTTTGTTATCATCAGACTCTTGACTTTTGAGTTTCTGGATTTTATGAGGTTTATAAATCAGAAGCTGCCTAGAGAAAAAATGCTATGAAACACTAGATTTATCACAGTGTGCTTTACTTCTCTCCTGGCTCTTGGTTCTTCAGGATTCTTCCCTTTCTCTTGGTACCCCTGGGAAGCAATAATCTTTGGTGGCATCCTTTCTTGAAGAACTTCGATGCAACCTCAGAACCCTCTTCAATCCAATTCTTGAGTTAATAGCTGCTGATTTATCAAACATGGCTTCTAAATAAGAAACCTATTTTTCATCCATCATCTGGACAGTTCCTTCTTTAACACATCAGAAAGCCACGCCCCAACAGGGTCAGAGTTTATTAAAGATACACAGCTTGTTAGAAGCAGGGCTGGATCTCATCCCAGATAATTGCTTTTTATTATTATTATTATTTTTAGTAGCTACATTTTTTAAAGGAATCTCACTCCTCAACCCCAGGTATGTAAGACATTGGCTGTAAACAACCATCAACCATGCTCAGTTTCTGAATCAATCTGCCTTAGTATCTCCTGAATGTCTTCCATCAGAAGTTCTTTGTTTTTAATTTTTCTATTTTACATATTTTATCTAGTTGTTCTTGGCAAAGGGGTTAGTCTAAAGCAAACTAGTTGCCATGAATGAAAGCAGGAGTCTATTGCACTTATTTTTGTCATTACCTTCTATTTTAAGACCAGTGGTTCCAGCTTTCCTTTTATATTAATGAGATAGTTTCCTTTCTAAGTATAGTGTAATAACCACTTCCTTCCACCCAGTATGTAGCCATGCACAGATAAAGAAAAGTTGACTTAAAGGAAAATAGTAAATAGCATCGCAGATGGTGCTTAGAGATGGTTAAAAAAATGGTGACAGTGGGGTTCAAACAACTTGTTTTACATGTAGAGAAATAGAAGCTCACAAAGTTATTTATCTTGTCTAAGGTTACACTGAATATGCAAGGTAAAGCTGAATTCAAATCTTGTGGTTCCCAGTGAATTACTTTACCTGCTCTAATACATAACTGTGCTCCTAAGGGCTCTTCTTCCTTCCTGACTCTGAAATAGATTTAATTTCTGTAGTTTATTTTCCATTTTGGCCTGAATTCTTCCATATGTATCCTAAGCCTATTTTTGTAATTGTCTTTTTGTTACTGGGTTGTAAAAAACCAAAATGTATAGACCTAACCCATGAATGAGTGAGTGTATGTTTGTGTGTGTGTGCGCTGTCAAATTCCTATCAGTTTTTACTAGCAGTTTCTATATAATGTTTGAACTCATGAGATTCTGCATGATTGATCCTTCTAAATGCTTAGCTCCTTTTAAAACTGCATGCAAAAGAATGACCAGTTCTGTGGAATTTATTGTTACTAAATCTCCTCTCCATTTGCTTAATTGTATTATTTGCCTGGGGGATGCTGTTTAAACGTGGAGCCAAGTCAGCTAAATGAAACATGATCCTGGTGCAAGAAAATAATGATGTGTCTCTTTTGTTAAACAGCAGCCTCCCCCCTCATCTCCAGATGCTTGGAACCACACCCTCATTTTTTCTGGAGACAAGCAAGGGTGGTACCCAGCTTGGTCTTGGCTGGTAAGGGCATCAGCCAAGAGGTAAGCAGACCAATGCAGCCTGAACTGGAGCTGGAAGCTGGGGGCAGAGCAGATGCGGAGGCCACTGTGGCTGACTCTCTCAGACAGGAAGCTCAAGCCATCCCTCTAGTTCTGGACTTAGGCCATGTCTCAACCCCTGCTGAAGTGAGGAGCTGAAAACTGAAGCTATAGGTTAACCATTTAGCTGGGAAAATGACCAAGGTTGGAGGGACCTTCAAGGGAATCATCTGCTTCCTTCTTATCTTGAAAGGTCATGGGTACTTAGCATTTAAAATTTCTAGATTAGTGTTTTTTCAGCCATATCACTACATAAGCCTCCATAAACTGGTATCTTTTTCGTCCCTTTGGCTTTCCCTTTCAGGGTCCTCCGAGGTAAAATGAGAGCATGGGATGCAGTAAAGGCCACTCTAGTAATATTTACCAAGTGCCCACTGTGTGCCAGGCACCAGTCTAGGCTCTGGAAGATGGCAGTGAACAAAACAACCAGGCTCTCCCTTGTGGAGTCGTGAGGGAAGGGGAGGGTAAGAATAGATAAATGAGTAAAATACATGGCTGGCATTGTGAATGGAAAGTATTACAGGAAAAAAATAAAATAGGGGAAGGAGACAGGGAGGGCTGGGTGGAACAAGCCTGCTGTGTTGAACAGGGTGGCTGAGGAGGCCTCTTTATTTATTTTATTTTTATTTTATTTTATTTTATTTTTTTTTTATTTTTTGAAAGAAAGGAAAAGAGAGGAAAGAAAGTGAGAGTGAAAGAAAGAAAAAAAAAGAATGTACGAGAGAAAGAAAGAGGAAGAAAAAGAGGGAGAGAGAACAGGATTCTTG
>CAUYLG010032725.1:0-33123 GCA_963573385.1 Cacajao melanocephalus | reverse complement strand
TCTTCCTTCCTTCCTTCCCTCTTTCTTACACTTACTTTCTTTCTTTCTTTCTTTCTTTCTTTCTTTCTTTCTTTCTTTCTTTTTCTTTTCTTCTATCTTTCCTTTGTTCCTTCCTTCCTGCTTGCCTCCCTCCCTCCCTCTGTCCCTCCCTCCTTCCTTCCCTCCCTCCTTCCTTTTCTCCTACTTCTTTATCCTTCCTTCCTTCCTTCCTTCCTTCCTTCCTTCCTTCTTCCTTCCTTCCTTCCTTCCTTCCTGCCTTCTTTCTCTTTCTTTCTCTTTCTCTCTCTCTTTGTGTGTGTGTGTGTGTGTGTGTGTAGCTTGTTGTTAAACATTCCCAGCATACCACTTGATATATCAAACTGGATATATCCAACATTTTCTAGGCCTAATAGCTCATGATTTCTCTTTTTCATTCATGCCACTTTATGCTCAGGACCATCCCAGAATTTAAAAAGAACAAATAAATAATATTAGATAATACCCTGCTTCACAAGATTACAATAGCTTGGGAAGCAGAGACACATGAGACACTGATAAAGGAAATTCAGGTACACTCAGGCTTAGGAAATGTACTAACTGATTGGGGTTAGAAAATCCCATTGGGCTATGTGGAAGTCACGAATTAAAAAGTGATTTGCCAGATCGTGATTCGAGTTTTCAGTAAAAACTTGCAGAGATGAAGGGAAAACAAATGGTTTGTTTATGAGAGTTTTTACACATCCCACTAAATTATTAGGTTATATTGGAAAAACAATTTATTCCCTATTTATATTTGATTCAATAATTGAGGTCGGTATTAGACGGTGGATATGAGACCTAAGTAGATCTAGCTGTGAGTAGCTATAGAAGAAAAATTAAAGTAAGTAGATAGGAGTCAATTACATTCCATATTTGTAATCTTAATTGATCCCAAACATTCTTCCCCTACCCACATCCAAAATTCTTATTGATGTAACAAATTAGACATCAAAGAGATACATTAAAAGTGGAAGAGAAGTCGCATAGAAAAGAGCAGCCATTAAGGTTGAACAGTGTTTCCATGTGGGCAGAAATGTTTAATGGTGTTCTATTCATTTCTCTCTAGACCTGGACACATGAAACTTTGGGTTATAATCTGAATTCAGGAATAAATGCATGTTTTGTTTAGATATATGCAAGGAGAGGATGGTACAATTTTGAGGAATGAGAGAGAGACTATTAGATAGCCTAGAATTGTCTAGCCTTCTGCTAGACTAAAAATAAGAGGAAGTGTGCTAGGATTTAAAGCATGTGGTATGGGTGGACCACATACCAAAATAGCTCATTTTAGGCTTTAGTGGTTCTTACCATTTTAGAGGTCACAGGCATCTTACAACATCTAATAAATTATAAACTCCTTTTATGGAAAAATTCACATGCATAATTTTGCATGCAATTTCAGGGGATGTATGGATCCTCCACAGAATTCATGTTAACAGTATTCTCTAAGCCTTAAGGGTTTTGTCTTGCTTGTCATGTAAGACTGATCAGCATATACTTTTCTGGAAAAAAAATTGTGTATAACATTATTTCATAAACTCTAGAAAGGGATCAGTAACATAACAAGTTGAAACAGGAAGAGAATTAAACCCCAAAAATCTTATCTTTTTGATGTAAAACACATTTTTTGCTTGTCTTCCATTAAAAACATGCTTATTTGGGTGTCCAAGTTCTTAAGATTGACCATGTTGCATCTGAATTAAATTATGTCCAAAGTCAAGGACCATAGTCATAAGCAGCTCTGCTAAGTTACCCTTAAGGATTTCTACCACTTTCTAAATCTGTATTCTTGACCTTAATTTCTCCTGCATTTAGTGACTCTTCCATCTCTCAAGTTTATTTTAAGTCTCTTCCTGAACTGTAGGTATCTTCTTTCAGTTTACAGACATGTTCTTTTTTTACATTATTAATGTAATAATAATAAATGTGTGTCCTACAACTCCCTTTGTTTGACAGTTCCTTAATTCTCTCAACCCTTTTCACAATGAAATATTGGGACTTTAGTAAGTCAGTAAACAACACTTAAGGTTTCTCCTCTACAATTTAAGCATTGAATATATATAAATGATAATCTGGTCATATTTCTCCTCTGCTTAGAAATGATCATTGATTTATTATGATTTTGGCATTGCTTACAAGGCCATCCAAAACATTGCCTTTGTTCACCTTGCCTGTTTTATCTCACCAACCAGCATTACACCTACCTCACCTAGCCAAAAGTTACAGAATTTAGAGAACCGTTCTTTGATGTTCAATTGGAGACATTTTTTTTAAGTAAAATGCTCTCTAATCCTTGCTGTACCTCCCTTTGGATATAAAATTGCCTGGTCTCATACATAGATTCTTGGGCTTTTTCATGCATGGACTTCTTTGATGGGCTGGTGAAGCCCATGGATTGCTTTTAAATGCATAAAGTAAAATACATAGGATCACATAGGAAGCTGGTAATATTGAAAGAGAATTATCAAAATACAAAAATATGTGACATGATTATATGTCTTTCATTAACTCACTAAATAGCAAAATCTAGAGGCAGATGTAATAACTTTCATAATTTCAAGCAGTAATAAGCATTATGTGATATGAAAATACATATATTTTCTAATATTAATGTGATGCTGGTACTGTTAATACTATGGTGACATGTGTCTACATTCATAATTTAATTAATAGCAAAATTTGATTATTAGAGATTGTGTTTTTTCTGCAACAAAGTTACCAGACTGTTGAATCCTATCCCAGCATATCTGTTAACCTGAGGTAGAACTTTATGTCTCTCTTGGAGCCTCCTCTGACCTCCCATTTTTAGATTAGGTATGCAACCCTCAAACAGTAATACATTTTTAGACAGCAGTAATGATCCCACTGTAATTATTAATTTAATATTGATTCTTCTAGGAGTCTTAGAGAAAGGGGGTGATTTTTATCTTTTTTATGAATGCTTTTTTCAACTACTTGCATACATGATAGAGAATGTGAATGAGTAAAAGAATGAATACATGGAAATTTGTAGCTCACTGACTATTGATTCCCACTTATAGTAAAAGAAAAAAAAATGGTATTTTTCTTTTCTTGGCAGTTGTCTTTTGGTCTTTTCTTATTTTCTGCATGAGTAGAATCATTGGAGATCAATAATGCTACGTTTTTCAGACATAGCAGTAATAATATAAATACTTTATTAAGGAAAACTCAATCTGAACCTCACAATATTCTAAAGTGAAAAATGGATAGCAGAAAAGGCATTCAATACACAGAAAACTGCATAATTTCTACAAAATTATAGCTTCAAAATCTGTCAAAAGTGCCTATACTTTATTCCTTTTCAGGGATCCTCTAAATTTATTGATATCAATTTATCGGGACTCCCCAAGGACTTTAGCTAGAAGAGAAACACAGACTTTGAACTTTTATTTATGAGTTCAAGATCTTTCTTACTATCTCTCACAGTAATACCTTTGGTCTTATTCTGCTTCCTCACTTCAGCCGTTCTGAGGTAGAGCCAGCACTAAAAGTTGGTGGGTTTGGGGTAGAAAAGTACAGTATGTAATACCAAACAAGTGTTTAATAAATAGTTTATTTTCCCTTCCATCTCTACAGTGTCGCTCTTCCAAATTGCCTGCTTGTGCTTTTCTTACTCATTATATTTAACAGAACTTTCCTTGCCCCTAAGATGTATATATTTATAATAATTAAAATGATATAATCCCCATAAAGCAGATTAGTTAAAATAATTACAATGGTAGCTTGAGAGCCTGTCACTGAGGGCTTTCAGCATTCCTATTTATTTAATTTTTAAAATAAATACAGTATCACAAATACTTTTGATGGCATAGAGGAGGTTAAAATATAAGAAAGAAAGACCATTGATGACTTTGAATTAAAAGTAAAATTATATATGATAATGATGCATCTTAAAATCAATGACACTGATGAACTATGATATAGGTATTAGTCTGCCTGTGTTATGATAAAGAAATACCTAAGACTGGGTATTTTATGAAGAAAAGTTTAATTGGCTCATGGTTCTGCAGGCTTTACAGGAAGCATGTACTGGCCTCTGCAGCTAGTGAGGCCTCAGGAAGCTTACAATCATGGTGGAAGACAATGGGGAGCCAGCATATCACATGGTGAGAGTGAGAGCAAGAGAGTGCGGTGGGGGAGGTCCCCAACTTTAAAAAAAAAAAAGCATATCTCTTGTGAACTAACTGAGTGAGAACTCACTTATCACCAAGGGGATGGTACTAAATCATTCATAAAGGATCCCTTCTCATGATCCAGTCACGTTCAACCAGGCTCCACCTCCAACATCAGGAATCACATTTCACCGTGAGAATTGGAGGGAACAAATATCCAAGTCTTCTCAATATATAATTAGTAAAATCTTTTTTGACCTCTCTACTGTGAAAGATGAGGATATTAGCATATCACTTTTTTTTCTTTTTGTTTTTTATTATACTTTAAGTTCTGGAGTACATGTGTAAAACGTGCAGGTTTGTTACATGGGTATATCATGCCATGGTGGTTTGCTGCATTTATCACCCATCATCTACATTAGGTATTTCTCCTAATGCTATCCTTCCCCTAGCCCCCGACCCCCTGCTATGCCTCTGCTAGCCCCCCAACCCCGGACAGGCCTCAGTGTGTGATGTTCCCCTCCCTGTGTCCATGTATTCTCATTGTTTAATACCCACTTATGAGTGAGAACATACGGTGTTTGATTTTCTGTTTTTGTGTCAGTTTGCTGAGAATGATGGTTTCCAGCTTTATCCATGTCCCTGCAAAGGGACACAAACTGATCCTTTTTTATGGCTGCATAGTATTCCATGGTGCATATGTGCCACATTTTCATTGTCCAGTCTATCCTTGATGGGCATTTGGGTTGGTTCCAAGTCTTTGCTATTGTGAACAATGCCACAATAAACATACGTATGCATGTGTCTTTATAACAGAATGATTTATAATCCTTTGGGTATATACCCAGTAATGGGATTACTGGGTCAAATGGTATTTCTGGTTTTAGATCCTTGAGGAATCATCATACTGTCTTCCACAATGGTCGAACTAACTTATGCTCCCACCAATAGTGTAAAAGCGTTCCTATTTCTGCACATCCTCTCCAGCAAGCAGATCACTTTTCATCTGTACTTCCTAATAATTATTTTTATATTATGTCTAACATAAGCTCTGTGATATATACTTTTAATTAATAATAATTAAGTTCTTGATTGGTCAGATTAAGACTTTGTTTTACTTCTTTCTATGGAAAATAGTGAAATAGTTATATTTATGCTTTCTCATGCCCTATATCATAAATGTTGGCTGGTTATTAGATGGAAGCATATGGAAGTGCTCATTTCCTAGGTCAAAAACAATCAACTGTTGACACTTTCATATAGTGCAACCTAATATTTGTCATTTTTGTGTTTTTAAGTTTTTATATTTTTAACTTACAGAACCATATTTCACACACAGCCTGAGGGATTTATATCCATTTAGTAATTACCCCTTTGTAAAATCTACATCCATTCTTCAATCATCTCATCTTTTCTATGGGCATCTAGGGCAAGTATTTTTGTCTTCAAATATGGAGTGAATCAGCATTTTCTCACATAACTTTTTCTAGAACTTAGTCATATGATGACGACTGGTTTCAAGCAAGGCTGGGAAGTATATTCTTAAGTTGGGTGGCAATGTGCCTAGCTTAAACAAAGATGTTTGCTTTTGAAATAATGACAATGAGAAGAGATATTTGAGGACAATTAGCAGTCTCTGACACAGATACTGTCTAATTCTTGATTTGTACAGCTCCAAAATGTACATAATTATGCTAACATTTTATATTGATTGCTTAAGACAGAAATGAGTCTATAAGTTCTAAGGAACTAGAGAGAATTAAAAAACAGAAAGGCAATTATCACAAACATTTTGATAAATCAAACTAGAAAAGAGAAAAATAAAAGGGAACCAAAGGTGTAAAATTCAAATCACAAACAGAAGACCAAAAACATTATGGTATAAATTGGACTAAACCAGTAATATAAATTTACTAAATAGTCTTAAAGAGATGAAAATCCATATAGTGACACTATATGGCTAAAAATACAGAGAGAGATAAAGACATGACAGATTTTAAAAATAACAATATAATAAGGTTATTAGTGGTATAATCAGACAGGATGAAATGTAAGTTTAAAATCATATATTGAGATAACTGGGAATATTTTGTCTTGTCAAGCAATATGACTCATCAAGGATCTCTCTCTCTCTCTCTCTCTCTCTATATATATATATATATATGTATTAAATATAATTATTCATAGAACAAGATGACATTAAATCCAAATATAAAGGAAAATATTCTCTAAAAATATTGAAAATGAACAAATTCACAATCATAAAGGGAGTCCTTAATATTTTGCCTCTCAGAATTAAACAGATTGAGTAAACAAAATAGATTACATTAAAATAAAAATTTTAAATGAGAGAATTAACAAGCTTAATCAAATAGATGCATAGAGAATATTGTATCCCAGGAACAGTGATACATTGTCACGTTGTTCTGAAGTACATCCCAAAAGTAACTGCATTATTACCCAAAAAGAAAATTAAAATTTATTTAAAATTAAAAAGTCATATAGACCACTTTCTGTAAGTTCTTTACAATATAACAAAAATTGAAAAAAAATTAAAACCAAATTATCCATTTGACTCCAAAGACAAAGTCGTATTTAGAAAAATGTAAAATGTAATAAAAGGCCAGGCGCAGTGGCTCATGCCTGTAATCCCAACACTTTGTGAGGCTGAGGTGGGAGAATCATTTGAAGCCAAGAGTTCAAGACCAGCCTGAGCAACAGAGTGAGACCCCCATCTCTGCAGAAAAATTTTTGAAATTAGCTGGGCGTGATGATGGCACATACCTGTAATGCCAGCTACCCAGGAGGGTCACTTGAGAACAGGAGTTTGAGGTTACAGTGAGTTATGGTAGCACCACTGCACTCCAGCCTGGGTGACAGAGTGAGACTCTATCTCAAATAAACAAATAAATAAAAATATAATGAAAGTATTATAAATAATATTTAAAGCATTATATACAAAAACCTGTTGTGAGGAGCATCAAGTTCAAGATGGCAAATTGAGCACCCACATTTCCTTCATATTGAGCTCTTAACTAACAAAAGGTCTCAGGAAGAGTTATAAAATATGAAAGAATTAATAAACTTAGAAGAAACCTTTTAAAATATTTGGTTAAACAACATAGAATTACACAGAGAGCTTGTCAATTCATTATGGTTGCCAGATTAATCCTAGGAGCAAAATCTAGGGTAAAGATAACAATTATAGAAAAGAAATTACTAATTTCACTTAAGAATACACACACACACACACACACACACACACACACACACACACACACATATTTCTGAAATACAATATTGGCAAATTACATGTAGCAGTTTCTTAAAAAGAATAATTATTCATGACCTAGTAGATTTAATCGCAAGAATTCAAGGAAGTTTCACAATTTGAAAGCATATTAATATAATTCTTTTCAGAAACATATTAAAGTCAAAAATAAACTATACAAATATTTCCAGAGTTGCCTGGAACGAATGGCAAAATTAACAGCCATTTCTATATGGACATAGGGAGGGGAGCACTACACACAGGGGTCTGTTGGGGGGGAAATAGGGGAGAGACAGTGGGAGGTGGGGAGGTGGGGAGGGATAGCATGGGAAGAAATGCCAGATATAGGTGAAGGGGAGGAAAGCAGCAAATCACACTGCCACGGGTGTATCTATGCAACAATCTTACATGTTCTTCACATGTACCCCAAAACCTAAAATAAAAATAAATAAATAAATAAATAAATAAATAAAAAAGAAAAAAAAAAGCACAAGAAGATGATGTGTTTTTTAAAGAGTAGTAGTTTGACATGTCTTGTCATAATAAGAATAGAATTATAGTGGTAACTGTCTGTTTATCCACTTGGGATCCAAGCATTCTAAAGTACAAGAGGCTTCATTACAGGCCAAGTATGGTGGCTCATGCCTGTAATCCCAGCCACTCTGAGAGGTGGAAGCAGGAGGATCTCTTAAAGCCAGGAGGTCATGTCCAGCCTGGGCAGCATAGCAAGATCCTGTCTCTAAAATATATTTTAAAAAATGGCCTGGTGCAGTGGAATGCACTTGTAGTCCCAGCTACTAGGAAGGCTGAGGTGGGAGGACTGCTTGAGCCCAGGAGTTCGAGGCTGCAGTGCGCTGTAATTGTACTACTACACTCAAGCCTGGGCACCAAAGCAAGACTGTCTCAAAAATAAATAAAAATGCTCCTTGGCTGTGTAAGACATCTTTTATTGCCTTTTTGGAGATTTATAATGAGCACATTGGAAAAATCCTGCAACAGAGAAATCGGTTTCACTTTGTTGAGTTCAGTAGTTCCTTAGTTTATTATCCATGGACCCCTCTCCTGTGCCCTGACTTCCTCCTGACTTGTTACATTGCCTGGACAAGTCCCCTGGAACAAGGGTGCCGCTCTGCAGAATTCTGAACTGAGGTCCTGGGGTTTTGTTGTTAGCTATTTTGTGCCTGTCAGACCATTTATATTTTGTAAATAATTTAGTGTTTTGTTTTTGTTTTTATTTTTTTTACTTTGGCCTCAAGGAAACTTAAGGAAAATTTGTACCTCAGGGTTAGTTTCCATTTTGGAATATTGTGACCTTTGTATCTTTCTAATGTTTTTCAAGTTTTCTTTCTTTGTCTTGACAGATTCACAGGCCCTGACTTTAAAATTCTTGTTACTATATTGTTTGTTGTGTCATAAGGCATTTCAGAATCTCTCTGGATTGAGATGGAATATGAATATAATCAAGAAAAAAAAACCAAACTAATACAATTACAATAACAACTCTTTTCTGGGGGTCTGTTATTTTTCAGGCACTGTACTGGGTTCTTTGCATAAATGATTTCTTCCTTAATGTGATCAAGGTGTTCCTCAGTTTTGTCCTAGGAGGTTTTAGATCTCACAGTTCTAATTTAGTTTCTCAGAGTCTTACAACTGGGAAGGACTTTGAGAGAATCTGACCCTAAGAAATAACCTTGAGGGAGATGAAAGTCTAAACCAGCCAGGACAGATGGTCTTCTGAGACGCTCCATGGCAACCCGCAGCTAATCTCTGCCCTTCTGCCACTTCTGGGAAAATTGCTTTACAGAAATGCTGTTTTAACTGGGACCATGAAATTACTAATGATGGACAAGGTGGGGGTGGCTGGCTCGTGCTTGGGAAATCAAGGTTCAGTGCCTGTCTCTCTGAG
Organism: Cacajao melanocephalus; assembly: GCA_963573385.1. Lineage (NCBI taxonomy): Eukaryota > Metazoa > Chordata > Mammalia > Primates > Pitheciidae > Cacajao > Cacajao melanocephalus. The sequence goes on along the minus strand of CAUYLG010032725.1, from coordinate 23,795 downwards.
GGGAGCAGCTGCTGTGTGCTGGGATTACCTAGGACAGTTTCTGCCTGATGAGAGAAGGGGACAGTGCCTTCTGCCACTCAGGTGGGCGAAGCAGGGCTCTCACAGGTGCTGAGCCTCTGCTAGCATTAGTCTTTTCGTTGCCGTGCCTTGACCTATCCTAGCGTCTCATCTAAGATCTGTCCTGCTGTCATGAGCCAAGTAATGTCATTCTTCCTCATCCAGAGCCATTTCTGGCTGTCCTAGGCTTTAGATAGCTTTCCCTCACTTGGCACAGGGCTTTGCAATTTTTTGTTGTGTAATCTTTCCATAAGTAAGTCCCATCTTGTCTCCTTGTGTAGACTAGGCATTCCTGAAGGCAGGGATGATGCCCTACGTGTGATTGTTTCACAAGTTACAGTTCAGTACGAGGTGCATATTGGTCCCGGGGTGGTGGTGGGGAATATTTATTGTTGCTACTGACTGGCATCAATATTTGCTAAATAGAGTGCAGGGATCAGGGATCTATGCTGGTCTCTGGAGATACAAAGATGCATGGACACTTTTCAGCTCATAATAGTAACTCTGAGCTTCTTGCGGGGAGGGACTGAGATTTCTTCATCTCTATCCAGCACTGTACCTGGCATATTGAAGTGTGGCAGAGGCTGCTACTTGTTCTTCCCAATATTATTATTATTATTAGTGGTAGTTGTAGTAATAGTATTAATAGTAGTTTTCCTTCTCCTTCTCTTCCTCTTCCTCCAACTCCTTCTCTTCCTCTCTTTCTTCCTTCTCCTCCTCCTCCTCCTATAGTAATAGGAACTTTACCTGGGCACATTTGCCAGACTTCCTTGCAGCTAAATATGGTCATGTGAGGTTCTGGTCAAAGAGACATGGACCGAGGTGATAATTGTAACTTTCAAGTTGTGCTTTAAAAGGAAAGCAGTGGGCCATCTGATTTTTCTTCTATTGGGCTAGAGCACAGGTGAGCCATCTTTGACCATATAAATAAAGGTCACACTTTTGTGATGGCAGAGCAACAAAGTGGAAGGAGTCTGGGTTCTTGTCCTCACTGCGCTGTTGTCATGACCCTAGACTGAATAACTGAACTGTTTTTATTTGTAAGATAACGTTTACATGAGAGACAAACATACTTCTATCTTGTTTAAACTTTTCTACCTTTGGGTCCAAAAGCACTTGTTACAGCTGCCTAGTCTGTATCCTGATCAATTTAGTAGGTATTGGTAAATGTCTGTTAAATGGATGAATGAATTTCTGCCTTCCCTTATTATTGTGCAGCTTTTTATTTTTTTTTCTGAGATGGGGTCTAGCTCTGTCACCAGATTGGAGTACAGTGGCGCGATCTCAGTTCACTGCAACATCCGCCTCCTGGGTTCAAGCGATTCTCCTGCCTCAGCCTCCCAAGTAGCTGGAATTACAGGCACATGCCACCACGCCTGATTAATTTTTGTGTTTTTGGTAGAAACGGGGTTTCACCATGTTGGCCAGGATGGTCTCAAACTCCTGACCTCGTTATCTGCCTGCCTTGGCCTCCCAGAGTGCTGGGATTACAGGTGTGACCCACTGTGCCTGGCCTATTGCGCAGCTTTAATAGTGGTCAGTGCACACATTCATATGGAGAAAGGAAGTTTCCTAAGTGACTTTCACTTGTATTTCATTGGTCAGAAATGTGTCATTTGGGTCTCTCAAGCTGCAAGGAGGCTGTCCTTGAAAATAAAACTCAAGTGGTTGTGAGTTTTATTTTCTAGTCACTGTAGATGAAGAATGCAGAAAAGGGGTAGAAAAAAGGAGGAATGAGTGAACCAATCTATAGTACCTGTCAGCAGCCACATATAGAAAAATTAGTTTTTATTTATTTATTTATTTATTAAAGAATATAAGCCACCTAATTTGAGTATTGCCAAGAAGAGATGTGCTTCTTATCCTAGTTGAACCAGATTTTGGGAAGACAAGATGTTTTCAAAAGAATGGGTAATTATCAGCATGGACCTTGGGGCTAGATGTAGTCATCTTGTCACACCACTTGGCCATTAGGTACGGACTTCAAAGAGATGGATGTTGATGCTGAGGCCACATGGTGCTTCAGTGTCTTAAATACTTTCTTGGGGGCCGTAGCCAATTCTAGGCAAGGGATGGCAGTCCCACAGCCTATAGGTGATATGGAAAAGGTGGTATCAGGGCAGTCAGAAACCCTCAGCAAATACTTAAATACTTCCGTGCACCAGCAATGCTGGATATCAGGGTTCCCATAAATGAGCTCTCTGCCATCGAGAGGGAGATGGAGAGGTAAACTGATGAGTGCCCCCCAGGGTAATGAATGCCATACAGAATGTCTATGATGAGTATTGGGAACAAAGCGGGAGAACAAGACAGAAAGTTTCCCTGGAAGAGCAATAGGAGGTACCTGGAACCTCTATATTTAATTGCTAAAGAGATTTCAATACAGTGGGTCTGAAATGCGTAGTCTGCTTCCAAATTGCGTTTAAATTAGCATCTTGTGTGTCACATATACATTGTACTTGTTAGTCTGGGGATTGGAGAGTTTCAAAGAAGTCTAGAGTTGAAGCATTGTCCTTTTCTGTGTCTAGGGAAGATGCTTAAGCAAACCTGAGTCTATTTCCAGTGTGACATCTAAGCAGATAAACCAAGGAAAGACCAAGTTTTAATAAATGAGTGTTTCTCCTTTTTATTAAAGAAAGAAAGAAAGTTGCTCATGAATATGCATCACTTCAAGCAGTGGATATGGGATCCTGAAAATATCTGTGTAAGTAAATCTTTGTAAACAAAAATCATCTTCCACACCTTTCCAAAGTCAAGAATACGTTGGACATTTAGCATTTTAGGTTTTGGATTTTCTTAGAGCAAGGCACACAAGAAGATCAAAGAAGGTGCACTGAGATGTTGGCAAAGAAGGTACGTGGAATTCAATTCTGCGGAACTCCTTTTCCCAGAGAAATTTCATAAAACAAAGTAAACTCGTCAGTGGTTTAAATCGCCAACCCTTGGATTCCAATGCAATGAGCAGGCTGGATTCAGGCAGCGTGCCCAGGTTCAATGGAATTTAAAGGCCAGGTGTTTGTGTAGGGGAAGGAAAACATTGTCCTGCTCAGGAAAAATATATTCAATAAGAAACAAACCCATTTTGAGAATTTAGTGCATATGTTCATTTTATAGGTGTGTTGGGAAATTATTGACAGATGAATGGATTTGGTCACAAAGCCTTTCGGTTGATTTGGGGGAGGAATGTTGCTTCTTGGGAAACAGCTAGAGGTGGCAAAAGATATTTTTGAGAACATTCTAAGGCGTTCTCGTTCCTCTTTTTTGTTGATGGCTTCCAAGTTGTCTAGCTCTGAATCTCTTATGTGCATTGGGGAATCACATTGTGGTAGAAGGCACGTATCATTTCTTTACTTAACTATGTGTCCAGAACCAGTGTTGAGTTCTGGAGATGAATAGACACACTTCAGCCTTTAAAGAACTGCTAGGCAGGAGGGGGACACACACATATAATCTAAATAATGTAATGTAATGCCATAAGTGGTGTAAAAGCTTGTGGTTTTGGAGAAGAGGAACTGATTTACAGGACATTAGAAAAGGCTTCACAGAAAAGATGGTATCTGAGCTGGGTACTGAAGGATCTTGAAGGTGATTGCCAGGAAGAAGGGAGGAAAGGGCACAGCAATTGGAGGTATCCATGTATCCAAAGGCATGGAGGTGTGAAACAGATGATGCCTCTGGGGGATGGCTCATTTAGCTGGAACAAGGGTTTTGGGAAGTCCATGGAGGCTATTTTGGGAAATAATACTGGATCACAAATGGCCTGATATGCTTGCTAGTCTACAGAACTAAACTTAATCTTTTAGGAAGGAAATAACTTCTCTGTAGGAAAATAACTACAAATGATAAAGAAAGACAAGCTTGCCAAAAAGGCCAGAACTCCCGAATATGGACCCCAGGAATTCACATGGACTATCTGGTCTCTCCCAGGTTCTGGAGGGACAGCAGAGACCTGAATTTTGCCTGGAAACTGACCCTAGGAAAGACAGGAAGTAATGAGAGGGTACAGACCCAACCATCTACAGAAAACTGTGGGATTGAGGTTAATATATAATTTGCTTTAGCTTGGGTGAATGTGGAGTAGGGAGAGTGGCAAAACGTTAAGTTCATACTCATCTGTTTATAACTGTGTGCTCTGAGCACCTTTTCCTTTAAAGTGGGCTGTACACACAGAGAAAGGAACATTGTTCACACAGTTTGGGGCTGTGCCTGAAAAGGGCGGACTCAGAGCATCCAGGAGCTGAGCTGTCTGTGCTGGACAGCCCCTGTTTGGAGAGGAGTTAATGATCAGTGCCCCTAAAATTCTCACATAGGCAACTGATTATGAGAAATTGGTCTAGCTGTTTAGGTTACTTTTGAGATCAAAATTTTGTGTTTCGTCAGGGGAGTGAGTTGTCAAAAATCCCATATGGTAAAGGAAAGACTAGTAGCCTGTCCTTGTGCCAAAACATTTCAAGCTTCTGTGGGCAGCTGATTTTGGTAGACCTTATAGGGAAACCCCTCACTCCACCTTTTTTTCCCTCCTTTCTACACTGAGATGTAGCAGAAAGGACCCTGGTCTTTGGAACTGGAGGTGTGGTTAGCTGGAAGTATGGTTCTGCTAGTTCCCTGGTGAACATAGAATGACACTTCTTTTTTCTGGGCCTCAGTCTCCTCATCTGTGCTGTAAAAACATTCAGAGACTCAGTGTTTTTTATGCTACTGATAAGCTACAGTTCCACTCGCCTTTCTGGCTTGTTTTGAGTTTTCCTGTATACTCAGTGAGTGACATATGATTTAGAAAGGTCTGGGTGGCTTAGGCAGTGGGTGTGAGAGAAAGAGCTGCCCCATCTTGGGCTCTGTCTCCTTAGGTCTAGGTTGGAATCAAGTCCAATAAGCTAAAGAAGGCTTTCGGGAAATAAAACCAGAGGTTTTTATGTCAGGAATTGGCCAACTAAGGCCTGCAGGCTAAATCTGGCCTGGGGCCTGTGGTTTTTATAAATAAAGTTTTGTTAGAACACCTTTACCCACATGGGTTTACACGTTGTCTGTGCTTCCATGCTGCCATGTCAGAGTTGAGTAGTTGTACCAGAGACCATGTGGCCTGCAAAGGTGAAAATATTTACTAGTTAGCCCCTTATAGAAGCATTTTGCTAACCCATGTCCTAGATCATAAACTCCAGGAGGACTGGGGATATTGAAGGTATTCAGTAAGTTTTGATTGATTGAATGAATGAATGAATGGATGGATGGATGAATGGGCAGGAAATCAGAATTTGTTTAATAAGTATGTAATTTGACAACAAATTTTTTATGACATACTTCAGGTTCCAGTTTCCCTTTAAATAAAATAGGAACAGTGCTACCTATGAAACAGGCAGTACCTAACAGGATTATTTCCCATTAATACAAATTTGAATGTTTAAAATGCTATTAAAAATATAACTACCATCTATGAAGCTTTATGTGTGTTGAGCACTTTATTAAGAGCTTTATTTTTATTACCTCATTTAGTCCTCACAGCCACCCACTGTGAGGGAGGAATTATTGATCCTAGTTTATAGATGAAGGAGTTGAGCCCAGAGAGGCTAGGTTATTTGCTGAGGTCACAGAGCTGGTAAGGGATTGAGCACAGAGTTCAATCCCAGGGTGTCTGGTTCTAAAGCCTTCCCACCATGTCCCATTGCTTCTGAGTGCTGTTAGCTGCTTCCCGCCACTTTTTTAAATAAAAGAGGCAGATAGCAATTTTGGAGAGGGGTCTTCAAGATAGAAACAGTAAAATGTTTTGGAAAAAAAAAAAGGTTGGTTATCAAATCTTTTAAACCATTTATGTGATTTAGAAAACTGTGAAGTTACTCATCATTAGAAGTGCACTTAAAAAAATTATCTGCCTTAAGGTTCAGCTCAGTGTGCTTTATGGAGAAAGCTAAATGGGGGAGCATGTTTTCCTTGGGAAAAACAATATAGGTAAGTTTTAGGGAGTTGGAGAATTTTCATTTGTTTAGCAATGGTGTATGTAGTGGTAATACACATTTAAATGCTGCTTTCTCCCAGAAACCTTCCACCAATTCCACACATCGCTCGGAACTGGGAACCCAGGACATAGCAGACATTCAATAAATATTGAATGAATGAATGAATGAATGAATGAGTACCATCTAGCATTTCACACATACTGCCTTCTGGTGTAGTTGATTTTGCGTGTATGTGTGCCCTTACCTATTAGAGTGTAAGCACTAGAAGAACACTGGTGCCCTGCCCACTTCTTTGTACCCCCTGTGGTGCCTACCTAGCACAAGGGCTGGCAGTGAGTAGATGCTCAATAAACATTTGTGGAGTTATGCTGATGGACAGTCTGTGGCCCCCAAAGCTTTGCGGCTGAGTGAATGGCCCATTGAAAACTAGCGTGATGATCAGATGGACTTCTCTGTGTCTCAGGGCATTGATTTAGACTCACATTTATACTGAGGGTAGAAAAAGTCCAACAAAGACAAAGAAAAACATATTTATTGCTTTAGATAAAAGTCATATTTGTTTCTTACACATAAGGTCATGAGCTATTTTTTCTTCGTGCTTAGTTGCCAGTCTGTGGGTTGGTATAAACGCACATGCTTTTAGCTTTTTGGTGAAACTTTCACAGTCCATGTGGCTCTGAATCAGAATTTTCCCCCTATCTGCTTCTTTTTTTTGCCAATTAGTTGTTTATCTCCTTCAGGTTTTACATCCAACCTATTATTTTGCATGCTGTTTTGGATGACTGAGGTAGCAACACCTAAATAATTTCTGTGAACATTTTAGCTTTTGGAAGTCAGGCAGCTGCTCTGGGGCCTGCTTGAGTCAGGCCAGGGTCAGAAATGCCCTTCTGCTTTTGTTTCCATGGAAGAAGTTGGCCTGGAACTCTAGAGAGACATGGGCACCTTCTGAGCCCTTGGGCAACCAGAAATATAAAGTCACCCATTGAAATCTTAGACTGGAGCAACCCATTAAAGCAGCTTCCTCAGCTCTTGCACATACTCCTTTTTTGATTTGTGGCATATGATTTCAGGCAACTCTTTTAATGCTGCTATTCAGGCTGCCTAAGGCAGCAGTCCCCAACCTTTCTAGCACCAGGAACCAGTTTCATGGAAGACAGTTCTTCCACAGACAGGGGAGCAGGTAGTGGTTTGCAGATGATTCAAGCACTTTACGTTTATTGTGTACTTTATTTCTGTTATTATTACATTGCAATATATAATGAAATGATTACATAGCATACCATAATGTAGAATCAGTGGGAGCCCTCAGCTTGTTTTCCTGCAACTAGATGGACGCATCTAGGGGTGATGGGAGACAGTATCAGATCATCAGGCATTAGATTCTCATAAGGAGCACACAACTATATCCCTTGCATGCGCAGTTCACAATAGGGTTTGCTGTTACGAGAATCTAATGCCACCACTGGACTGACAGGTGGTAATGCTGGTGATGGGGAGCAAATATAAACACAGATAAAGCTTCACTCACTTGCCCGCAGCTCACCTCCTGCTCTGCAGCCAGGTTCCTAACATGCCATGGACCCATAGGGGACCCCTGGCCTAAGGGACAGGACAGTGGCCAGTGCTTTTCATAGCCTCTTAGTACTTCTGGTGGAGTGTCTCTATTCCTCTCAGTTCCCTCCTATTCCTCTAGGAGTTTGAATCTACTTTGCCCAGTTCTCTCCTGCCAGCCCTTTTCCTTTCACTGAATTGCCTTCACTTTTTGCCTATAGCTTTGATCTCTTTGGAAAAAAATGGGCACTGGAGTATTATTACTGAGTCTGTTTGTTTTTGCAAATGCACTATGATTTGTGGTTGGTCTTTTGGCTAGCCTGAGACTACCTGACCCTCAGCAGTCCTAGTTCCCCCAGGTCATTCGAGAGTTTTGCCCATTTCTTTAATTAATGTTGGTGAGAGTCTCTGAGCGATGAAGACTTTTTGGATATGGAGAAAAGCAGAACCAGAGGGATACCAGTAATTACGCTAATCTGAGAGCATTAAGTCTTCAAATATACGTTTTTGGATAAGCAATTCTGTTGTTTTTGAAGTTTGGTTGTCTTTTTGTTTCTGGGTGGTGGACTATAATTTTGTATTAAGGAAAGAATGCCTACCCTTATATACTAACGTGCTGTGGAACACAGGACTGGATTTTTTTTTCTTTTCCTTTTTCTTTTTTCTTCTGAGTACTCATGAAAGGAAACCAGGAGAATATTTGGGTCTAATAATATACTTCCTTGTGCATGAAGATAAAACTAATAATAATATTATTACCCCTTTCAGTAGTGAAATGCTTTAACCTTTCAAAACAATTCCTTTTATGAACTTACTGTATCAGTTGACGTGGTGACTTCAGGGCCATCCTCTGTGGTGATGATGGATCTGTGAGAGCTTTTCTGATTGTGTGGGTGAATTTGAGAGACCCCATCCCAGTCATTCTTATTCAGGGGTGAGTATGGAATCACATGAGGAGCTGCCATGAATTATTTATACCCAGGTCCTGCCCAGGACCTGCTGACAGACAGTCCTGGGGTGGGGGAACCTGTCCATTTGGAAAACTTCCTGGGACTTCCTCAACTGGACCCTCTGGGGATTGGGGAAATGCATTGCAGTCACCTGCCCGGGGTAGTGGGGCTGCCACATCATCTGTGACCGGAAGAGAGTGATGACTTATCTTGGGATCATGTAGAACCCACAGTGGCAGTCCCTCGTGGAAGCAGGCCACAGGCTGCACTTCAGTCATCATTTTAACAGGGACCAAACATTTGCTCTATGCCCACTGGTGGCCACTAGACAGTCTTCTCACCATTTAGCTCATGTAATCATTTAAACCAGTTCCATCACCAGAGAAATGTGTTTACCAGCCCCTTGAAAGAGAGTGGGCCTTCAACTGGATTCAGGAGGTGTGGTCTGAGGAGAGTGATTGATTTGGTTTGGCTCTGTGTCCCCACCCAAATCTCATCTTGTAGCTCCCATAACTCCCCTGTGTTGTGGGAGGGACCAGGTGGGAGATAACAGAATCATGGTGGTGGGGGGTCTTTCCCGTGCTGTTCTCGTGACAGTGAATAAGTCTCATGAGATGTGATGGTTTTAAAAATGTGAGTTTCCCTGCACAAGCTCTCTCGTTGCCTGCTGCCATCCATGTAAAATGTGACTTGTTCCTCTTTGCCTTCTGCCATAATTGTGAAGCCTCCTCAGCCATTTGGAATTGTAAGTCCGTTAAACCTCTTTTTCTTTCCAGTCTTGGTTATGTCTTTATCAGCAGTGTCAAAATGGACTAATAGAGTGATTTAATGAGTTTTACCAGCATGGGTTTCTTTAGCCTCAGTTTCTTTGTCTGTAGTATATGGGCTAATGATACACACCTTGAGGTTTTTGAGGGAGAAGAGACAGGTTCAAGTGCTGCCTTTGTCTTACCAACCTTATGAAGCCTCCTTGAGCAGCCATGTCTTCATTTGCAAATTGAGAATTAGAGCACCTGTTTTATGGGCTTTGTTGTAAGGATTGCATGTGGTCACGTAACAAAAACCCCGTGTACCCTGTGTAGTACCTTGCAGATGCTCAATCAATGGTAGGTATTTTCCTTGATACTTTCTACCATAGGTCTGTGTGGATGGCAGGGGTGTGTTTTCTCAGCTGTCATCCTGGAATGTTCCGCACCCCTGGTAATTGCACAGCAAATGGTGGTGATAATGGTAATAGAAGGAGCTCTCTTTACTGAGTACCTACTGTGTGTCAGGCACTGTGCTGGGCACTGGACTACAACAGAGGGGAAAGATAGACATGGTTCCTGAATCACTGAGCTTAACAAAGAGAAGGCTCTAAGAGAAAGTTTTCAAAGCGTTACCCTTCTCTGTATATATAAGAGGAAAGCTTTAATGTTATAGGATGCCTTCTAAGTATGTATTTTATAACATAGTGGGTAGAATGTGGAATGTGTCTTCTGGGAGGAAACCGGAGTTTTGCGTTTCCTTCCTGCTTGTGCTTTTGAATTTGTGGCTGTAATGCTGCCCTGCCTGAGGTTTCAGCAGTTCATATTTCCCAGGGCAGCATGATGTCAACGCCCTGTGGTATCTTATCTACAAGAAGGGTATAGCCAGGGCAGAGGGAGAGAAAGAACTATTTTCAAAGTCTCTCTTGAAGACTTTGTTGAGCTTTAACTTAAAATTTTCCCCATCTCCTTCCTCAAATGTTTGTTCCTAGTGTTTGATATGCATAAACTATGCCAGTGTTTTGGAAGATTCAAGTTTAACTACCATAAATTGGTTCATATTTCCAGCAGGGCAGTTATTTAATTTCCTGTTGGAAGTCTACAAAATATTGGCACTGTTTGCTCTTTGGCGAAAGACTAAAACTCAGTACAGTATCATTAGCATGCTCTGGTACATAGATTAAAGCACAATTGTCTTTAATAAGAGGCCATCCCTGTTTAGGATGGGGCATGGGGGACTGCAAGGGTGCAGGGAAGCACAATAGAGCTTACTAATCAAAATCAAAGGGCATTTACTGGGACTCCCTCAAGAGAAGGGTTAGAAGGAGGGCAGAATTCCAATTTCTTGTCTCAATTTCATTTGTTTGGATTATTTTGCTCTAGAGTCTGGGAGTTTTGGAGGTCAGGGGTGGCTGGTTTGTGGGATGTCCTGGTCGGAGGCCCCACGCTTCCTCTGCCTTCCTCCCTCTTGGCAGTATTGCTCATGGGAGAAGCCTACCTCCGAAGCCCATAGAGAAATGCAGAGTGTCTCTGCGGAGCCCACTGCAGTAACTGAAATGTTATAATGGTGAGCATTTACAGAGGCTCTGTTATCAGTGAAGCACTTTATATACACATGTCCAGTCTTTACAGTACCACTGTGAGATACATGTTATTATTGCTATTTTGAGGATGAAATTACTGAGATAAAAAGAGATTAAAGTATCTGTAGCCAGTGACTATCTGAGCTGGGGTTAGAACCCAGTTCTGCTGCTTGGAAAGATTCTTACTATTCTTACTCTTTCTGTATATACCCTAATAAGGGCCTGGGGAAGGAAAGGGTCTGAGTTTTCAAAAAAGTTTGAAAATTTGCCTAACATGAATCTTGGGGAATTATTTCTAGAGGCTTCTTACCAGAGTAGCTCTGTTTTTCTTTAGCAGGGGTCCTTCATTGTTCTTTGGTAGAATGAGTATAGAAATGTATTTTTTTCTACAGATATTGTATCATGAAAAATGTCAGACAGATTGAAAAGTTGAACACAACCTAGATTCTACTATTGCTGTTTTATTCTATTTGCTTTATTATCGATTTCTCCATCTATCTTCCAAGATCTATTTATATTTGTTAGAATATCTTTTCCCTCTGCCCTTCTATACCTTTGATTGATGGCAGTAGCCTGATGGGAAGTAAGTCATAAAACCAGAGGGAAAGTCCATGCTTATGACAATCTTTTTTTTTTTTAGGAAAAAGAGAAAATTGCTCTTTTGTTTAGGTAAAGCCCCAAATGGGCATTTTCCCCCTCCCTAGGTCTGTTGTAGAAAGGATTTGACAGAAATAATGGTGATGAAGCTGATGGTGAATAGATAAGGTGTAACCTATTATTACTGTCTTGTATGCACCAGACAGGATGCTGACTGTTTTAGTAATCTTATCTCATTGATCCTTTCAACATTCCCAATTTACAGATGAGCAAACAGCCTAGAGAGGTTGACTTTCTGAGCTGGTATTTGAGACTGGTGTGTGGAGACTGTGGTGTGATTTCTCTGCATTTTAAATTATGCTTCCCTATGCTTATATTCCAGGGTCTCAATGGGAGGTCCTAGAAGGTTACCACTAATAAGGCAAAATTGCTAAAGCCCCAGAAATTGAAGGCTACCAGCACCTTCTGAAGATTCTCTGGGACTAGACCTCATTCCTCTGAGGATCCTCATCAGACAGTCTCCAGGGAATGGGAAGATGTTCTGCTCTACCCAGTGTCATAGAAAGTTGTGGCTTTTGGTTTCTCATGACTGATTCACATCTTCTTCTCCAGCTTAGAAGAAAATCCAAACAGTACCTTTGGATCATCAGTTGGTTAATGTTGTTTTCTTTTTATGGTAGGATCATCTATGGCCTTCTTAGACCTACACAAATGACATCTTTTCTTCCTGGGAAGAAGATTTCTGTAGACACTGACTTATGAGGGCAGGTACATACCTTTTGTAAGGGGTGAAACTTGAAAAACAAGAGGTACTTTACGGCATATTTATGCTTAAACCTGCTTCATTGCTGAGTGTGATCTTGAGCAGGTCACATAAGCTTCGTAAACTCTTGATATCCTTGCAGCAGTTACTGCTGTGAGGGAGATGGAAAAAAGGTATGGATAGAGTTCTTTCCATTAGAAGTGTAATATTCTTCAGGAGCCCGTGAAGAGGATCCTGCTGAAAACTGAGGACATGGCATAGGTAGGAATTGCTACAGAAAGGCAGTAGAGAGAGAAAAAAATACCTGTTGATTGAAATAATTGGCAGGAGGAATAAAAAATGCCTGGAACTTAAAGTTACCTTCAAATACCAGCGCTGTCACTCAGTAGCTGTACAAATTAGCCTCTTTGATCATCAAGTTTTCATCATAAAGTGGGGTTATTAATACCTGCATCATAGTCTTATTCTGAGGATAAAATTTACATAATGTATGTAAATCTCCTAACATAGTAGTTCATAGTAGTTGGCAATAAAAGATATCCCTTAGAAGTAGGAAATGGGGAAACTCAGGTACACCTTGAAACCTGAGTAGGATTTGGAAGCATGAAATGGTCCAGTTCTGAAAGATTTTTACAAATATCACCATGGAATACTTCGCAGACATCAAGAAGCATGGTTGAAACTCAAAACTCCTCTTTCTTTTAACGAGACAAAGATGTTGAAGTCGTTGAGCCAGAAGTTCCAACTTGTTCGTAAAATGTCATTGATAAGGTATCAAAATATCAGATATCATTTTGGTTGAAGCGCAGGTTGTCGAGGACCAAGGGTGGAATTGCTAAGCTGGGTGACACGTTGGAAGCCATTGTAATGTTTTACTGATCTCCATAAGGCACATCATGAGGTTGATGGCACTCCCTGACCCCCCTGCAACCCCTGCAATCTGGCAGCATTTTCTACACACTTGTTTGGCTGTTTCATGAAATCTATCCCCCTGTACTGCTGCAGGCCACAAAGAACAGTGTTCAGTAACATGGACTTTGGAAACTGAGGTTGTGATTGCACTGTAGAAGGCTTTCATTGTTTGTTTTTGTTTTGCTTTTAGTTTATGGAGGACTCTTGGGAGATTAGGAAAAGGAAAATGCCCCAGTAGAACTGAAATTCTAGTCTAGCACCTGAAAAGAGTAAATTTTGTCTTCTCTTTTTTTCTCTGCTACTTTGCAGTCATTTCTGCTGTGTGCAGATTCAGGTTTGATGTGAATTTTGAGTTTAGCTGGAATTAGTTCTTTTATGGCCTTGGGGAACATGTGGATACAAGAATAAGCATACCAAGGGTTGACAGTAAAATTCAAAGGTCAGGTAAGATTCTGCATGCATCCCCTCTGCCTAGAGTGGTTGTGTAGTGATAGTGTTAGGACTTTATAAGTCCTTTTCTCATATTATCCTTATAACGAGCCTTAGAGATAAGTATTGTTTTTATTGCTGTTATGCAGATGGGGAAACAGATAAGGAATGGAGAAGTTCAATAACCTGTGTGAGGTGGTACAGCTAGGAAGTGGCAGATTTAGGACTTGAATTCGAATCTCTGACACCTAAGCCCTTCTGGCAATTGTGGTAGGATATGTTATCTCTGTTACAGGCTTCTCTTGTAACAAGCTGTGCTCGCTAGTGCCCCATAAGGAGCCCCTGGGAGCAAGGAGAAGGGAAAGACTTTGTGTTCACTTTCCATCCCAACAGTCTGTTTTATTCTCAAGATTATGCTGGTGGGGAGGGAGCACTAGAACTACTGTGAATTAAGTATTCACATTGTACCTCGATTAAAGCAAGGTGCTCTGCATAATTCTCACATTTAACCATGCTGTCATTACCCTTAGTTTATTGATGAGCTTCAGAAAGTCAAGTTCCTTGCCCGCCTCCAGGTTCACCCAGGGTGGAAGTACTGGTGATGAGATTTGAACACAGAACGAGTCCACCATCTTGCTTCCCTCTTAAGTGCTCAGTGACTTCTCCCTGACAGTCCTATGATGGCATTAATTTCAAAGACCCTTACAATTGTTGATGGTTGATAGTATTTGGTATCCATTGGAAACTGCCAAAACTTTTCATTGCTGCATTTGGAAGAAAATCGTGTGAGTTGACGTGTTAGTGATTCAGGACTTCTGGGAAACTGAGAGCACCCGTGTGTACTTATTCTGAGTCAATACTTTATGAACGACTTTGGCCCAAAAGGAAAAAAATTTGTCTTCTGAAATGGAGTGCAGGTCTCTTAGTGGCTTACCTCAGCAGGGAGCCAGTTGTTACATAAGCTGAATACCAGGTCCGTGGGTTTCCCTAGCCTGAAAAAGAAGCAGCGTCTGCAGTTATGAGGAAAACAGAAAGACCCATTTCTCTGTGGCGTGACACTGAACAGGCAGCTTCAGCCGTGAGGATATTTTGGCCGGAGGAAAATGTAGCTTAAGAAAAGTCCCAGCTGGTTCAAGTAACTTAAGCCCAGCTATTCATGAAATATTATCTGACAGCTCCCCCGTCTCTTCAAGTGGCTGGGGACTGAGTCAGAATTGCCCCAGAAACCTGTGTTCTCATACAGGATTTTGGTATTCCACGTTTACTCTGCTTTGCACAATGGACAGCTTCATGAAAAGCTGTATTTGGTGCAGACATTTGCTTGTGATGATAAAAGCATTTAGTAAGTATACTGGGAAGCTTGCCATGATGAATCCTTTTGTTAGGAAATTAACCAACATTAATTTTGAACGCAGGACTGTCCCATGTGCCCAGCAATGTGCTTGCTGATGTGGGGGTTCAGAGATTATGAGACATGTGACGCACTAGAATGGAATCTCCATGAAGGCAGCAATTTGTCTATTTTATTTGCTGATGAAACCGTCGTATATGTAACACTGTCTGGCACATAGTGGATGCGAGATAGATATTTGTTGAAGAAGTATAGGAGCTTGCATTAATTAATTATTAATGAATGAATGATTTTATTCTTTAGTTGGTGAGCATCCTGAAGTCCTCCATTTTATTAGGATATCTTTAATTATTTTTATTATTTAAAAAAGTAAACGTGATGTGTTTGTTATGGAAGATAATAAAAGAGCAAAGATGTAAAAAGAAATAATTGAGACAATTATTTTTATTTAAGCTTATATTGTTAGAAACTTTTTAAATGTAAATATCTGATTTTAAAAAATGAGTTCCTCACGCCTATAATCCCAGCACTTTGGGAGGCCAAGGCAGGTGGATCACGAGGTCAAGAGATCGAGACCATCCTGGCCAATGTGATGAAACCCCGTCTCTACTAAAAATACAAAAAAATTAGCTGGGTGTGGTGGCGCTCGCCTGTAGTCCCAGCTGCTCGGGAGGCTGAGGCAGGAGAATTGCTTGAACCCAGGAGGCAGAGGTTGCAGTGAGCCGAGGTCGCAGCACCACTGAACTCCAGCCTGGCACCTGGTGACGGAGTGAGACTCTCTCTCAAAAAAAAAAAAAAAAAAAAAAGAGTTCAATTCTCTTGTAAGTTGATTTTATAACTTGCTTCCCTTCCACTTATCAGTGTTATTGTGAACAGCTTTCCATATCAAAATACGGTGTTCTCAAATCATCAATTTTTAATCATCGCACAATTTACCATTGTGTGTGATTGCATCATAGTTTTCTTAATCCCCATTGTTGAATTGTTGGGCATTAGATTTTTTTCCCTCCTTTTCTCTCTTTTTCTTTAGTATAAACAATGCTGTGATTATCTGTTAATTTTTGTGCATATCCGTGATGATTTTCTTGGCAATAATCCTTAGAAGTGGAATTACTAAGTCAAAGGTAGAGTCTTTTGATCTACACGATCATTGTGCCTACCATAAAGGTTACAGAAATGCATCCCCCTCTCTGTGTTCTATGGAAATAAAGTGGTTTTTTTTCTTTACGTATACTGACACCATGTATTGTCATTTAAAAAAATACTCAGTTTTCTGTGTTAAAAAAGGGAATATTATTGTTATTTAAATTAATATACTTTTGATTACTGGTGATGTTAAAAATCTTTTTTATCATTTGTATTTCTTCTTTTGCGAGTTACTGGTTTATATCCATTTTCTTACTCAGAGACTCTTCGAGGACAGATTTTCTTTCCTTGGTCCCTCCCAACCCATGATGAGACTTGCCATAGCATTTGGTCCACAGTTAGCTCCCGGTAAATGTTGAATCCTCCCATCTACTCACTCACCCATCCATCTATTGATTGGTATGTCCATTTGTTCAATGAGTACTGAGGACCTAATAGATACAAGGTTTATAATTTAAGATAGTGCTTGGAAAGTTTTTTGGTATTGCTGCTGTCTACTACAAGTATTTTTCTTTTCTTTTCTTTTTTTTTTAGAAATAGGCTCTCACTCTGTCACAGGCTGGATTGCAGTAGTGTTATCATAGCTCACTGTAACCTCAGACTTCTGGGCCCAAGTGATCCTCCTGCCTCACCTTCCTGAGTAGCTGGGACTAAAAGTGCATGCCACCACACCGAGCTAGTTGTTTTATTTTTTGTGGAGATGAGGGTTCTTGGTATGTTTCGCAGGCTGGTCCTGAACTCCTGGCTTCAAGCAGTCCTCTCACCTCAGCTTCCCAAAATATTGGAATTATAGGCATGAGCCCCCACATCCAGTCCAAATCTTACCTTTTAAGAAAAGACATATTAATATGAATTAATACAATGAGCAACTAATCCAAAAAGTTTTTTTTTCTCCTAATGAGTTTTTTTTGGATAATGGAACTGATCTTGTCTTTTCTGCGCACCCATCAGGGTTGGGTCGATGGAAATCAACAAACGTTTTCTGTAAAGGTCCAGACAATAAAGATTTCAGGCTTTGCAGGCCATTATAGACTCTGTTGCAACTGTTTCGCTCAGCTCTAACAGCAGGAAAACAGCCATGGATAATTTGTAAACAAATGAGCATGGCTGTGTTCCAATAAAAACTTATATGTAGAAGTAAAATTTGAATTTTATACAGCTTTCATGTGTCACAAAATATTATTTGTCTTTTGATTTTTTTCCCTCAGTCATTAAAAAATTTAAAAACCATTCTTAAGTTTGTAGGCCATATGAAAATAGACAGTGAGCTGGATTTGGCCTGGGTTTGCCGTTTGCTGATCCCTGTGGTGAGGTCTCAGAAGCGTGCTTTGAGGCTGTGAGAAGTGAATCTGGTTTTGCAGATTTGCTACAAACAACCCCGGAATGGATGATTCATAAATGAATGATAGAAATGAGTTTAGCTGAGGCTTGGATATCTATCCTACCTCTTAATGACTGGCAAGCATAATTATTAGTGTTTTAACAATATTTTAAACTTCTAAAAATATTTTTGTTACATATTTACTAATAAAAATTTTACAGTTATACGCAAAGAAAAAAATGCTTTCCTATCCTTTGTCGATATTTTGATGTGTTTTTTTTCAGTCTTCATATATGTATAGGGCTCACATATATATAACGTCCTTCTTTTTAAACTATGTTGAATTCTGCTTTATTTCCCTTAATAGTATGTGGTAAATATTTCTCAGTGTTGTTGAATATTTGAATATAAACTCAAACCACAATAACATACCGCAATAACATACCCACAGAATGGCTATAATTAGGAAAACGACTAACAATACCAAACATTGGTAAGGATGTAGAGAAACTGAAATCCTCATCCATTTCCGGTAGGAATCTAAGATGATGCAGCCACTTTGGACAACAATTTGGCAGTTTCTTTAAAAATTAAACTTAGCATATGACCCAGGAGCTCCAGTCCTAGGTATTTATCCAAAAGAAATGAAAACACATGCCCACACAAAGATATGTCTGCAGATATTCAAAGCAGCATTATTTATAATAGCTAAAAAATAGAAACAAACCAAAGATTCATCAACTGGTGAATGGATAAATGAAATGTGGAATAGAATACTATTTAGTAATTAAAAGGGGCAAAATACAGGTAGGCTACAACATGGATAAACCTCAAAAACATCATGCTAAGTGAAAGAAGTCAAGCACAAAAGACCACATATTGTGTGATTGCATGTACATTACATTTTAGAAAAGGCAAAAAACTAGAGACAGACAGCAGATCAGTGTTTGCCTCAGGCAAGGTGGGAATGGTTAGCAGTCACTTCCTAGAGCAGCAGAACTTTTGGGGATGATGGAAATGTTCTAAAAGTCAAACGTGGTGATTGCATGACTGTATATGTTTACTAAAATTATTGAACTGTACACTAAATGAGTGAATGTTATATGAATTATACCTCAATATAACTGGTAAAAATCTGAATTTTTAATAGTGTCATATTATTCCATCATGTGAATGTTTTCTTTATCCTGTGTGACTTGGGAGAAATATTGTGTTTATTTTTTTTTAAGCCAAAATCCATATTCAGTAGGTTCGATTTGAGCCATTGGACTTAAACAGGAATGATACCATGGAATGAATCCTAATCCAGTTTTCAAGAAACCTATCGTGGTCTCAATCCTGCCTCCAGCTGGGTGGACCTCAGTTTCCTCATCTAAGACCTAGAAAAAAAGTAAATACAAGGAAATACTGGGCTCCAGGGAATAGAGGATTAGAAACAGAAAACAGTAGTGGCAGTAATGAATAAGACTGATTTCCCTAAAAGTAGGAGGCCAGGCACTGATTATTTTTATTTTTTAATTTTTTTTTTAGCTTTTATTTTAAGTTCAGGGGTACATATGAAGGTTTGTTACATAGGTAAATGTGTGTTATGGGGGTTTGTTGTACAGATTATTTCAACATCTGGGTATTAAGCCTAGTACTTATTGGTTATTTTTCCTGATCCTCTCCTTTCTCCCACCCTTCACCTTCCTATATGCCCCAGTGTGTTGTTCCCCTCTATGTGTTTATGTGTTCCCATCATTTAGTTCCCACTTATAAGTGAGGACATGCAATATTTGGTTTTCTATTCCTGTGTTAGTTGGCTAAGGATAATGGCCTCCAGCTCCATCCATGTCCTTGCAAAGGATATGATCTCATTCTTTTTTATGGCTGCGTAATATTCCATGGTTCTATATATACCACATTTTATTTATCCAGTCTATCATTGATGGGTATTTGGGTTGATTCTGTGTCTTTGCTATTGTGAATAGTGCTGCAATGAATATACACATGCATGTATCTTTATAATTTAATGATTTCTATTCCTTTAGGAACGTACCTGGTAATGGGATTGCTGGGTTGTTAGTATTCCCATTTTTAGGTCTTTGAGGAGTTGCCACACTGCCTTCCACAGTGGTTAAACTAATTTACACTCCCACCAACGTACTTAAGCATTCCTTTTTCTCCACAACCTCACCAGCTTCTGTTATTTTTTGACTTTTTACTAATAGCCATTCTTACTGATGTAAGATGGCATCTCGCTATGGTTTTGACTTGCATTTTTCTAGTGATCAGTAATATTGAACTTTTTTCATGTGTCTGTTGGCCACATGATAGACTGGATAAAGAAAATGTGGTACGTATATACCATATCCTTTTTTTCATGTGACTGCTGGCTGCATGTGCGTCTTTTGAGAAGTGTCTGTTCATATTGTTTGCCCACTTTTTAATGTTTTTTTTTTCCTTGTAAATTTAAGTTCCTTATAGATGCTGGATATTAGACCTTTGCTGAATGCATAGTTTGTGAAAATTTTCTCCGGTTCTGTAGGCAGTCTTTTTATTCTGTTGGTAGTTTCTTTTGCTGTGCAGAAGCTCTTTAGTTTAATTAGACTGCATTTGTCAATTTTCGCTTTTATTGCAATTGCTTTTGGTGTCTTTGTCTTGAAACCTTTGCCTACAGGCACTGATTATTTACACCTGTGTCTCAACCTTATCCCATTCCCTTTCTTTTTCTGGTGGCAAGTCAATAAGAACTGTGGGTGGGGTTCTGAGGTGATCAATACAAAGGAGAAGGTAAGAAATTAGAGGGGACTCAGGGGAGATGGCAATGCTGACAAGGGGTTGGATGGAGTAAACTGGAAGCGTTCTGCTTGGCCTCAGCACTTGCCAAGGCATTGACGATGCACAATTTGGATGATTTAATCACCAGGAAACTATCTAGGTTTCTTGTTCTGAAGTACGAGAGGAGAGCCTATTAAAGGAAGACTGAGGCTGCATATTGCCATGAAAATAATAAATTTTCACCTTTGGTTTCCGAGGGGGAGCTGGTGCCCTGTTCACTACAGGGAAATTTAAACTGGGTAAAACTGAACTGGTTTCCAATTCCTTGTGTTCTGCATTTCCAGCCAAGTTCCAGGTTTTCCTAGAGTACAGCTAGGAGCATCTGTACCCAGAGAACACAAAAGAAAACTGTGGAAACCAAACTCGTAAACATTTTTTTCATTAGCGTCAGGCTCCCAGCCACCAATAAACTGTAGGCTTTAAAAAATTATGTATTATTTTGCGAGTTAAGAAAATGTCTATATTCCCCTTATTTATATGCTCAGGACTTTCTTAAAATGTTACACCTTAAGCGTTTATCTGCTTAGCCACCCCAAAAAGTAACAGCATTCTAGTTTTGTACAAAAGAGAAAAAAAAATCCTGCTTAATAAACTTGCTGTAACTTGAACCTGTTGGTGGTCTTGGAGGAAACCCAAATCCAGGTTTGGTTGATACTGTGTAATGTGAATGCAATTAGTAGTGGTTTTTCTAAAGTAGAAAGAGATGTAGAAAAATAATGCACAGCAAATTTAGGTCAGAGCTGGGAAGCTTGTAAATCCTTATTTTTGTTTTCCTTACTTTAAGTAATAGGCCTTTTGTCTTTATTATGTAATTTCCCTAGCAATAATACATTTTAAAACATTTTTCTGTTAATTTCATACATTTGATCAGAAAGCCACAGTTTATAATAAACCCCTGTGATGTGGCAGCTGGCACTATTTATGTACAGAAGATGACTTCTTGTTCATCCCTGGGAGACCAATGCAAAAATTACTGATGGGGGCAGCTTTCACTACCTGTTTTTTCATTTAGTAGAAGGTTTGCAAAGCAGTTTTCAGGGGATAGACATCCTCCTGACAGGCTGAGTGAACTGACTTTTACATGCATGGTGTATTTCAGAGCATGAGATTTGATTTCAGCATATTTAACCTAAGTGACTAGATTGTAAGGTCTGTAAGGACAGATAATTTGTCTTTCTTGTTTATTACTCTATTCCCCTGGCACGTAGTAAGTGCTCAGGAAATACTAGCTACTATTCTCCTCTTTAAGATTTGAGATGCAGCTACTTTTATCCAGCTGCATTGTCCTTGCTGCTCCCCTTTGAACTTGCCAGGCTACTTCTGCTTCAGCACCTTGGAGACCACAGACCAGCAGGAATCACTCCCTCACCTCTTCCCGGTCTTTGTTCAGATTATACCATCTCAGTGAGGCCCTACCTTTCTCCTTCCTTTATGTTTTTTCCATCGTATCATTGCCTTCTGATAAACTGATATATTGATATACTGATGTATTGATTTATTTTTTTGGGAACATGAGCACCACCAGGACAAGAGTTTCTGTCTGGTTTGGTTACTGCTGTATACCCAGTGCCTAGAACATAGTTGCTGTAATTTACGTGGATGAATTGAGTAAATGGATGTTCTGCCACATACTGGCTGTGTGGTAATAGCTAATGCATCCACTCTCTTGGATCCTTTGTTTAATCCCCCTTTGTTTCATATGGCATATGTGGGTCAGATGAGATGTTGCACATGAAAGCTCCTTTATGCTATGTGTTATGCAAATGTATTCATTCATTTATTCATTTAATCAACCAGACACAGTTCCTGCCTTCACAGAGCTTAATAATTGTACAAATAATAGCAAAGTGGGATAGCGGGTGATAGGGATAGTGTGATAGGGAATGTGCAGTGCACTATGGAAGCACCCATGAGGGATTCCTAATTCAGATGTGGGGACAAGACCCTGGAAGGCTTCCAGGAGGAAGAGGCATAGACGCTGAGATCTGGAGATGGAATGGGCATTCAATAGGAGAAGAGACGGTGATGTAATTGGTGGTATGGAGAGTATTGCAGGCAGGAGGAATAATATGCAGAGTCTGAAAGTGCAGAACCATAGAGTACTGGTGGAACTGAGAGTAATTCCATCTTCCTGGAACATCCAGTGTGGGGGCAGATAAGTGGATAGGGATGCGGCTTGTGATGTAGTCTGGGGACAGATCAGGGAGTGCTTTGCAGGCCATGCCAGGGAGCTTGGACTTGATCTAGGGACAGTGTGGAGCCATGGAAATCTTCTAAGAAGGAAGTGACTTGGTCGGACTTTCATTTTCGACAGTCATTTTATGGAGTAAGACAGCATATTTCCTTGCCAAGGAACTTGAACACAAGCTCCCAGGAAGAGAGGTTGTGAAAACAGTGAAAAGGCCTTCCAGAAAGTAAATCCTTAAGCTCCATGAAATCAGCTGAAATTCTATTGAATCTGACTGGTGCGTATCACAGCAATGAGGCCAAAAAAAAATCTTCATAAAAAGTGCAATTATCTTTGGGGCTATACCTCATACTTGAGAGAAGAGACATGGTAGTGCTACAGACATAGATATTTGCATTAACTTTTACACCCCTGTGGGGCAGACAACTAAAGCAGGAGTGGAAGAGTCAGAGCAGTTTTGAATCTGCATTTTTAAAAATTTGAGACCGAGTCTTGCTCTGTCATCAGTCTGGAGTGCTCACTGCAACCTCCACCTTATGGGTTCAAGCGATAACCCCACCTCAGCCTCCCAAGTAGCTGAGACTACAGGCGTGCACCACCACACCCAGGTAATTTTTGTATTTTTAGTAGAGACAGGGTTTTACCATGTTGGACAGGATGGTCTGAATCTCCTGACCTCGTGATCCGCCTGCCTCAGCCTCCCGAAGCGCTGGGATTACAGGCATGAGCCACTGTGCCTAGCCTGAATCTGCTTTTAAGGCCCAGAAAGCGTTAGAGTATCTCCTACCCAGAACTGGTTGCCAAAGTAAAAGAAAGTGGTGGCAACAATAGGGCATAACGTGGTGGAGAAGAGGCTGGGCAGACCTTGGTCATATCCTTGCTCTTTGTTTTTATACTGCTGTAAAGAACCACCTGAGACTGGGTAATTTATAAACAAAAGAGGTTTAATTGACTCAGAGTTCTGCATGGCTGGAGAGGCCTCAGGAAACTTACAATCATGGCAGAAGGTGAAGGAGAAGAAAGGCATGCCTTACGTGGCAGAGCAGGAGAGACAGAGAGTGCTAAGAGAAAAGTGCCACTTTTAAACCATCAGATCTTGTTGGTTTAAAACAACTGCTATCATTAGAATAGCATGGGGGAAACTGCTCCCATGATCCAATCACCTCCCACCAGGTCCCTCCCTCAACAGATGGGGATTACAATTTTTTTTTTTTAGCAGCCAACCAATATTTTATTTAAACATGTAAAATGCTATGCAATTGCTGAGGAGTGATTTACTTCCAATTACGTGGTCACTTTTAAAATAGATGTAATGTGATACTGAGAAAAATGTATGTTTTGTGGATTTGGGGTGGAGAGTTCTGTAAATATTTGTTAAGTTTACTTGTTCCAGGTCTGAGTTCAAGTCCTGGATATCCTTGTTAATTTTC
>CAUYLG010032724.1:0-108798 GCA_963573385.1 Cacajao melanocephalus | reverse complement strand
AGATGGGTTCACAGCTGAATTCTACCAGACATACAAAGAGGAGCTGGTACCACTCCTTCTGAAACTATTCCAAACAATCCAGAAAGAGGGAATCCTTCCCAAATCATTTTATGAGACCAACATCATCCTGATACCAAAACCCAGCAGAGACTCAATAAAAAAAGAAAACTTCAGGCCAATATCCATGATGAACATAGATGCAAAAATCTTCAATTAAATACTGGCAAACCGATTGCAACAGCACATCAAAAAGCTTATCCATCACGATCAAGAAGGCTTCATACCGGGGATGCAAAGCTGGTTCAACATAAACAAGTCTATAAATGTAATCCACCACATAAACAGAACCAAAGACAAAAACCACATGATTATCTTAATAGATGTAGAGAAGGCCTTCAACAAAATTCAAGAGCTCTTTATGCTAAAAACTCTCAATAAACTAGGTATTGATGGAACGTATCTCAAAATAATAAAAGCTGTTTACGACAAACCAACAGCCAATATCATACTGAATCGGCAAAAACTGGAAACATTCCCTTTGAAAGCTGGCAGTAGACAATGATGCCCTCTCTCACCACTCCTATTCAATATAGTATTCAATATAGTATTGGCCAGAGCAATCAGGCAAGAAAAAGAAATAAAGTGTATTCAATGAGGAAAGGAGGAAATCAAATTATCTCTATTTGCACACGACATGATTGTATATTTAGAAGACCCCATCGTCTCAGCCCAAAATCTCGTGACTCTGATAAGCAACTTCAGCAAAGTCTCAGGATACAAAATCAATGTACAGAAATCACAAGCATTCGTTTACACCAATAACAGACTTAAAGAGAGCCAAATCAAGAACGAACTGCCATTCACAATTGCTACAAAGAGAATAAAATACCTAGGAATACAACTAACAAAGGATGTAAAGGACCTCTTCAAGGGGACTACAAACCACTGCTCCAGGAAATAAAAAAGGACACAAATAGATGGAAAAACATTCCATGCTCCTGGTTAGGAAGAATCAATATTTTGAAAATTGCCATACTGCCCAAAGTAATCTATAGATTCAATGCTATCCCCATCAAGCTACCTATGACCCTCTTCACAGAACTGGAAAAAACCACCTTAAACTTCATATGGAACCAAAAGAGAGCCAGCATAGCCAAAACAATTCTAAGCAAAAAGAACAAAGCTGGAGGCATCATGCTACCTGACTTCAAACTATACTACAATGCTACAGTAATCAAAACAGCATGGTATTGGTACCAAAACAGAGATATAGACCAATGGTATATAGGCCTCTGTAACAGAGGCCTCAGAGGCAATGCTACACATCTACAACCATCTGATCTTTGACAAACCTCACAAAAACAAGCAATGGGGAAAGGATTCCCTGTTTAATAAATGGTGTTGGGAAAACTGGCTACCCATGTGCAGAAAGCAGAAACTGGACCCCTTCCTGACACCTTACACTAAAATTAACTCCAGATGAATTAAAGTATTAAACATAAGACCTAACACCACAAAAACCCTAGAAGAAATCCTAGGCAAAACCATTCAGGACATAGGCATAGCCAAGGACTTCATGACTAAAACACCAAAAGCATTGGCAACAAAAGCCAGAATAGACAAATGGGACCTAATTAAACTCCAGAGCTTCAGTACAGCAAAAGAAACAATCATTAGATTGAACCAGCAACCAACAGAATGGGAAAAAATGTTTGCAATCTTCCCATCTGACAAAGGGCTAATATCCAGAATCTACAAAGAACTAAAACAGATTTACAAGAAAAAAACTAACAAACCCATCAAAAAGTGGGTGAAGGATATGAACAGACACTTTTCAAAAGAAGACATTTATGTGGCCAACAAACATTTGAACAAATGCTCATCATCACTGGTCATTAAAGAATTGCAAATCAAAACCACATTGAGATACCATCTTACACCAGTTAGAATGGCGATCTTTAAAAAATCGGGAGACAACAGATGCTGGAGAGGATGTAGAGAAACAGGAATAATTTTACACTGTTGGTGGGAGTGTAAATTAGTTCAACCATGTGGAAGACAGTGTGGCAATTCCTCAAGGACCTAGAAATAGAAATTCCATTTGACCCAGCAATCCCATTACTGGGTATATATCCAAAGGATTATAAATTGTTCTATTGTAAAGACACATGCACACGTATGTTCATTGCATCACTGTTTACAATAGCAGACACCTCAAACCAACCCAGATGCCCAGCGATGATAGACTGAACAAGAAAAATGTGGCACATATACACCATGGAATACTATGTAGCCATAAAAAACAATGAGTTTGTGTCCTTTGTAGGGACATGGATGAAACTGGAAACCATCATTCTCAGCAAACTGACACAAGAACAGAAAATCAAACACCACATGTTCTCACTCATAGGAGGGTGTTGAACAATGAGAACACATGGACACAGGGAGGGGAGCATCACACACTGGGGTCTGTTGGCAGGGAATAGTGGAGGGACAGCAGGGGTTAGGAAGGTTGGGGAGGGATAACATGGGGAGAAATGCCAGTTATAGGTGACGGGTAGACAGCAAACCACATTGCCATGTGTGTACCTATGCAACAACCCTGCATGTTCTGCCCATGTACCCCAGAACCTAAAGTGCAATAAATAAAAAAATATATATGTATATATATGTATATATATGCACATTCTGTATCTGCTGATAGTGTAGTTTAGTTATCACTAATGAAAATATCTCTTTGGACTAACTATACCTTGCAAACTAAGAAAAAAATTTTTACAGAATTTGTAAGTAAAAGCAAAATTATAGAGGGAATCAAAAGTACTCATGACCAAACAATTAGAAAATGCTGCTTATCAAAACCAATACAATAAAGCTAAAACAATATTTAGTGGAAAATGTGTAGCCTTAAATGAATACATTAGAAAATAAGAAAGGCTAGGGAATACGGGAGCTAAATACTCAATTTAAAAAGTGAAAACCAAACAGAATATACCCAAAAAAATAAAAAAAATGACAAACTATGAAGGCAGTAATGAATAAACTAGGAAGCAAACGTATTATAGAAGAGTTAAATGAAAAAAAAAATTTAAAAAGATCAACCTCAAGAAAGACTGACTAAAAAAGATGTAATAGAGATTTCAAAAGATAGTAAAGGAAATGTTAGAAACAACAATATGTCAGTAAAATTTTACATGTAGTTAAATAAATTGGAAGAAAAATACCAATTATTAAAGCTATTACAAGAAAAAAGTAACCTAAATTATCCTATAAACTCTAAAGGAACTGATTCAATAGCTAAAAATCATCCCATGAGTGAAACAGTGGATGTAGAGAAATTTTTAGGAACAGATAATAGTGAATATTTGCATAAAGTCCTTCAGAAAACAAGGAAATGCTCCCCAACTACTTCTATGAGGTTACTGTAACAAGCCTCAAATATCAAAATTATAGGCCAATTTCACTCACAACCACAGATGCAAACATTCTAAATAAATATGAGTTAATGATTTAAACATAATACCTAACAGCATAAAAACCCTATAAGAAAATCTAGGCAATACCTTACAGGACATAGGCATAGGCAAGGACTTCATTACTAAAACACCAAAAGCAATGGCAACAAAAGCCAAAATAGACAAATGGGATCTAATTAAACTAAAGAGCTTCTGCACAGCAAAATAAACTATCATTAGAGTAAACTGACAACCAACAGAATGGGAAAAAATGTTTGCAATCTACCCGTCTGACAAAGGGCTAACATCTAGAATCTACAAAGAATTTAAACAAATTTACAAGAAAAAAACAAACAACCCCATCAAAAAGTAAGTGAAAGATATGAACAGGCACTTTTCAAAAGAAGACATTTATGTGGCCAACAAGCATATGAAGAAAAGCTCATCATCACTGCTCATTATAGAAATGCAAATCAAAACCACATTGAGATACCATGTCATGCCAGTTAGAATGGCGATCATTAAAAAAAATCTGGAGACAACAGATGCTGGAGAGGATGTGGAGAAACAGGAATACTTTTACACTGTTGGTGGGAGTGTAAATTAGTTCACATTGTGGAAGACAGTGTGGCGATTCCTCAAAGATCTAGAAATAGAAATACCATTTGACCCAGCAATCCTATTACTGGGTATATACCCAAAGGATTATAAATTGTTGTATTATAAAGACACATTCACACGTATGTTCATTGCGGCACTGTTTACAATAGCAAAGACTTGGAACCAACCCAAATGCCCATCAATGATAGACTGGATAAAGAAAATGTGGCATATATACACCATGGAATACTATGCAGTCATTAAAAAGGATTAGTTCACGTACTTTGCAGGGACATGGATGAAGCTGGAAGCCATCATTCTTAGCAAACGGACAAAGAACAGAAAATACCACATGTTCTTACTCATAAGTGGGAATTAAACAATAAGAATACATGGACACAGGGAGGGGAACATCACAAACTGGAGCCTGTTGGGGGATTGGGGGCTGGAGAGGGATAGCAGGGAGTGGTAGGATTTGGGAGGGATGGCATTAGGAGAAATAATGTAGATGATGGGGGGCATAGAGGCAGCAAACCACCATGGCATGTGTATACCTATGTAACAATCTGCAAGATCTGCACATGTACCCCAGAACTTAAAGTATAATTAAAAATATATATATATATATATTTTTTAAACCCAATCTCTGAATGTGTAAAAACTAACAAGTTGGTATAGCCCAGCTGTGCTAAAAAAAAAAAAGGTGTGTTTAAAATTTAAAAGATCAATAGTATGATTAGTACATTAACAGATTAAAGGAGAGAAACCATATAACAACTCAATATGAAGCAGGAATAGTGTTTTGTAAAATACAGCATTAATTCATGATTTTAAAAAATCTCTTGACAAATTAGAAATAGGAATTTCTCTATCCTAATGAATTATAGTTATAAAAGAAAAAGCATGGCAAACATCATTTTAGCAGAGAAAAATTAAAAGCATTTTTTAAAAAATCAGAAACACACCAAGAATACCTACTATCATCACCTTATTAATTACAATCTTACACAGGACAATAAGACAAAAAAAAAGACAAAATCATGATTGCAGAGAAAGAAAACTATCATTATTTGCAGGCAAGAGGATTGTTCATATGAAATCCCAAAAGAATGTATAGGAAAACTATAATTAATAATGAAGCATATTAAGTATTAAAGATACAAAATTCAATCAACTCATCAACTCAAATGTCCAATAACAGTAAAATAGACAAATTCTGTTATATCAATATATAAAGAAGCACCATGCATGGTCACTCCTCTGCTGGACTGCATCTCTCATCAGTTGAGGATTTCCCCCAGGAATATAAGCTTCCCTCCCAGTATTGGGTTACTTTGGTTTTGCTTGTGCCTTGGCCAAGCATGTGGCTTTAGAGAAGACTGGGGCAGAAAGACAAGCGGTGCATTCTGGAGACAGATGTAGCCTATTCCATGTAAGTTGGCTCCCATAGAACTATCTCCTGCTAAAATCAGAGTTGAGCTGAGGAAATGAGATACTGGGCCTCTAAGGTGCCAGATTCGCTCATACTAAAGAATTTGAACTTTTCCTACTTAGGCAATATAATCTATTAAAAAGTTTAGCGAGTGATTGTCTGCTTTGTATGGCTGGGTAGGTAACAAGAATTCTTGGTAAGAAATAGTTAAGGTAAAGAAGATTGAGGGAAACAGATGTGGGGTTTGGTTTGTAGCATTGTGATTTGAGTTTCTGTGAGATATCATCAAACTGCAGATTTTCATTTGGAAGTTTAAAATACTGTATGCAACTCAGGAAAAGGCCTGGATCAAGAGGACTACCAGGGGTGGCAGAAGCTGTGAAAGATCACCTGGGGAGGCATGTGAAACCAAAAAAGAAGACCACAGAGCTCTCCAGAGCTCCAAAGTTTTAAGGGTGAGCAGAGGAAGAAGAACCAACAGAGGAGATGGGAAGAAATAATAAGGTAGAAAAATAACCAGGGAAAATAGGTCCAAGATCTGGGAGCAGACACTTTCATGAAAAGAGTAGACAACAACATCAAATGCTGAAGGGAGCCATGATAATGAGGTTTGAGAAATGTTAACTAGATTTCATATTTAAGGGATAACAGGTGACTGTGATAACAATAATTTCAGGAGAAAGCTTGGGATAAAAGCCAATGGGATCTTAAGTGAAATAGAAGACTTAAGTAAGGAGGCACTAGTCATAGTTACACTGAGGTTAGGAGATGAACTAGGAGGTTGTGGGGAATCCAGGCACTAAATTAAGAAAACTTGGGCTAAGGCAGTGGCAGTGATGGTGAGAGAGCAGGGATTGTAAAGGTTTGAGGTACATATGTGAAGTATTTGGTGACTGAATAGATTGTAGGGCATAGGGCTGAACGGAGCCAAGAAGAAAGACATGTTGAAGGTGTCCTGGAGAATTTTATCTAGATTGAGGGATAGATGAGTCGTTACACAGTCAGAATACATGAGATGGAACAATTTGGGGGAAAACATGATTTTCACTGGACATGGGATGTGTGTGATGGCTAACGTGTGATACTCTATTAGAAATATCTAGAAAAATCTTAAGAATGGAGATGAAAAAGATTTGTAATTTATCTACATATGGAAAGATAAAGTTACACAAATAAAATAGTATACAAGGCTTTTCACACAGGGAAGTTATTAGAACTAAAACAGAAGGGACTGCAAGAGAGAGACTAAAGAATCCAGGCAATGAAACATGATGGCAAAGGAGCCAGGAGAAGAGATATATCAGAGAAAATTACCTAATTCTTTACCAGAGATTCTTCTGTTCTTACATGGGTAAAGGCCTGAAAGACTTCTGTCTTCTTTTAAACTAGGGTGGAAAGACTTGCAAGAAAAGGAGAAAAAACCTGCTTTGAAAATTCTCCTACAGTTCCCAAAACTGTAGCTATAAATGAACTGCAAGATAGGGCAGACTTCATTCTGTAAAGAAGGAATAGTTCTCAGACAAAAAAGACTTGCATTTGGCTCTAAAAAGAAAATGCATGGAGTTTGATAAATTACCCTTTTCCTCCCCCACTCCAAGATATCTGGCTTTCTCTGCTTTTACACATTGGCTCTGATTAGGGCATTACATTAAATGTCTTTTATACCCCACCTCACCCACGCTACCCTTCTTGAGCTGTTAGGTCGACTCTCTCTGCATTTTATGAAGACAGCTTGGAATGTGATTTTCTGCTTCTCTTCCTTCAAAGGAAGAAATGTAGATTTGATTAGCCTGTTTGAAGCAGACACTAGATACATATCAATGGGCTTGTATTCATCTCCTCTGGCTACCAAAACGAAATACCATAGACCAGGTGGCTTAAACAACAGAAATTAATTTTCTCACAGTTCTGGAGGCTAGAAGTCCAAGTTCAAGGTCTGGCAGGGTTGGTCTCTGGTAAGGGTGGTCTTTCTGGCTTGTAGACTGTGGCCTTCTTGCCGAGACTTCACACGGCCTTGCCTCTATGGCTCTCAGAGGGAGAGGGAGAAGGAGTGGGAGATGAGAAGAGGGGAGGAGTCGGAGGAGAGGAAGACTCCTCCAGTGTCTTTTAATAAGACACTAATTCTATTGGATTAGGATCCCACCCGCCTGACTGTATTTATCCTTAATCACATCTTAAAGGTCCTACTTCCAAATGCAGTCACATTGAGGGTTGAAGCTTCAACATATTAATTTTGGGAGAATACAGTTCATCTTGCTGAGATAATTCAAGAGGTAGATAATTACTGAGAGCTCATCTTTCTGAGATAATTCAAGAGGCAGAAGAACCCAGCACCAAATGGCTAAGGGTCTTGAGTACCTGCTTAAGCTCTTAAGAGGATTTTGGTGAGGCTCCTAAGAACTTAAGGCTGCTGGCTAACTTCATTTTTTTTTAATTGATATTTTAAAGAGTTGGTCTTTGTAAACACTTTAAAATTCCAACAATACCCCATTTTTTAAAGTTAATGTGAATAAACATTTATTATTTACCAACATAAATAATTAATTTGTACTGTAATTTTATGCAGGGCTGAACATCTCTCAATCACAGTGAGCCCTAAACAATAACATGGAACATCTGTAAGGAGTATTTACATTGAAAGGATGCAAGAACATCAACTTAAACTATAAAATCATTTGAAAATTGAGCATGTCAGAGGACAAAGAACTTTCTGAAAAGGCTCTTGGAGCTTATGGCTACTCCTAGGGAAGAGTCCTGCAAACCATATAAGAACTCCCTGGACACCCTGTCTGGTGGGAAGGGGGAGGCCATTAGACCCTAACAGGAGGCTCAAATAAGAGGGCTGATATTGGCCACAGCTGTAACCTTGGCCTTGCCCCTTGAATTCTGTCCCAATGCAGCTTTTCAGCATTTATAATTAACTCCAAGAAGAGGAGGAAAGCACAAAAAGCTGAAAGATGGAAACAATTAAAGGAGTGCTGGAACAATCTGAAAGCACACAGCTCTCTTGTTTGTGTTTTGACAATAAAGAATAAAGCCAGTGGGAAGAGAATTCTCTCTTCACCTCCATGCAGCAGCTGCGGGAGAAGACCCGGCGAGATTATACCAGTGTGGCTGAGGTCATGAGAGAAAAACGGGAATGTAGCTGCAGCCATTAGCATCAGGCGGTGGTAGAGGTCAGGAGTAATAAAAGAGGAAAGCCTCGGGAAGCAGGTAAGGGAGTTTTGAAGATGTCTTTGGGAGATATCCCAGGAACCCTTGGAGTAGAAGAACTGATATAGCCAGAGTCCTCCACATTTTCCCCAGTGGGGTACATGCCTGAGAGTTCTACAATGGTGGCACAGTGTGTTCAACTTTCTTCCTTAGAGTGGTAAGGGCAGGATTCTAAAGCTTGCAGTTGCTTATAGATTTTTAATATGACTGCAATGTTGGTGCTAGTTCCAGAGCATAAGTCTCAAGGAGGCAGGCCACATCCATTTAACTGTCTACAGTGCCTTAAAAGTGCACCGTAATAGTTTGATAGCCTGAGCTAATCAATGATGGCCAGATTGGGACTCTTGAAGACCATGAAAGTGGAGAAGGATGTGATTCAACAGCTGGCGCATGAACGATCTTGCTATTCGTATGAATGCAATGGTCTCCTGTACACATACACACACACACACACACACACACACACACACACACAGAGACATGCACAAAGGCGAAGGTTCATTCTTCCTTCCTTAACTGCATCTCCCTCTTACCCATTCCCCAACCCCTAACACACACACAAACTGTGCTTTAGAGCATCTGTTCTTTTAAGCTTGAATTTTATTTTCACTTTAACCTTAATTCACTTGGATGTAGATGTTAGGAGAAGGAGAGATCCTGATACATATTGGTGAAATGTCAAGGAAGGAGCAGGTTGAGTCACAGTATGATGTTCCCCAGTCCCAACACCTCACTGTCACCCTTCCCATCCCAGCAGAAGAATATGTCTTTATACAGATAAAACACTGGCTAAACCTTCCAAGTCAGGATTCAGTTTGGTTTCCAGTTTGGGAAAAAATCCAGAGTTAACCCTGATGGATTTTTCCTGAGCAGAAGAGAGAAAATACAATAGAAAATAAACATATAGAAATCTCTCAGTGCATTAGTCTAAAAATGGTCATGATTGGAGCCCAGCCTGCAAGCTGCATCAGCTGCTTTACCTCAACTTTTTGCTCTTTTCCCAACATGCACATATTTATAACCTGGGCTTCCCAAACAGATTACTCTGTATTTCCGCCATCTGGTTTATGTTTTTTTTTTTTTTTTTTTAAACATACTACAGGCAGCCAAATGGTAAAGCTAGTAGGATTCTTCTCTGAGCAAAAGCAACTCTGGCAGAGTGTTGTAGAATAACAGCACATTAGCTACTTGGAAGCAGTAGCACAGATCCAGAGACCTCAAGAATACTGGAAGACTTTAAGAGGGTTTTTAATTAGGGAGTGAGATTGGACTCCATTGTAAGTTTTGGCAGAATATTGAAATGTTGTCCTCATAAAGATGGGGCAAATTTTACCAAAAAGTAAAAGGTGAAATGTTGTTTTAATTTTGCCTTTATTTTATGACTGTGTCTCCATTGTAGAGGAATGGCGTGGTTTCATTTGCATACCAACCTAGTTATTGTATCTTTGCTGCTTCCATTTCTATCAGCAAATAGAATCAAGACAACATTAAAGCAGGTGTTCCTCGTTCAGTGAAAGGTCCCATTAAAGCTTGCATCACAGCAACACTTTTGTTAAGTGAATTCTATAGCACTGTTCAATTCCATTGTAAATGTCAGAGATTCAGTCTGTAGGAAGAGCATCTGGCCCTGAATAGACTGAAATCATAGGAGAATATTGAAAGTGTCCTCAAAATACTTACATAAAAGAACAAGTTATATCTGTCAAAAAATGTATTATTATTCAATATATGATTAAAAGTATTCTACACTCAGATTATGATATAAATGTAGAAATACAGGCAGTGGGAAACTCTAGAAGCAGTCTCACCTTCCTCATCCTGAGATACAGAGTTCAACTAATGCTAAGAAATCAATTTGTAATGATCAGAATTCTTGGATAGAATGTTTGTTCTAAGCAGATTTTAATTACCTTAGGGTTTCTGACCTGATATTCTAGGTAATTTTACAGGGGTTATGGGGATGAGGTGGAGTGCACCTTTTCTAGACCTTTATGGTTATCTATCTGGATATCTCTTTTTGTATTCTTTTACTAGAGGATCAAAAAGAACAGTGTACAATGCAATATTTAAAGCATTCATTTCCTCTTTCGCTGGGGAGTTTGACTCTGGTGTTTGCAGAAACAGCTGTCATTCAACAAATGGTTTTGAAGCATGGTTTGGGCAATGGATTATACATTTTATGACTTTTCTTATCTTAATTCAAAGTTTGCTTCATTTAGCTGATAGTGTCTGTCTGCCTTAAGGCTACCCAATGCACAATGCATAACTGACATATCTGCTCTGCATTGAACTTAAACAATTTTGAACACTAACTAGATCAGTTCATTCATTCACTCATTCATTCATTCATTCATTCATTTATTAATACAGAGATCAGATACAAGATTACCACCCAGAAGATGTCCTTAGTGCCAGGAAAAGTTCTGAGTCTCTTTAAAATGCTGAGCATGGCATGCGCTCTGTCATTTAATAACACTGCTTACAATGCAGGAATTATTTTTTTTAACTTTTATTTCAGGTTCCGAGGTGTATGTGCAGGTTTTTTTTATAGATATACAGATTATTTTGTCACCCAGGTACTAAGCCTAGTACCCAATAGTTATATTTTCCGATCCTCTTCCTCCTTCCACTGTCCACCCTCATGTAGGCCCCAGTGTCTGCTGTTCCCTCCTTTGTGTCCACGTGTTCTCTTATTTAGCTCCTACTTATAAGTAATAACAACAATGTAGGAATTACTATCCTCAATTTACAAATGTAGAAACTGAGATTCACACACTTTGCCTAAGGTTATATTGTCATTAAGTTGCAATCTGGATTTCAACTTCAGGTTCTCTGATGAAAAATATATATATACTTCTGCTTCAATACCATGCTGACTCTTAGCAGTGCTAAGAATGAGATAATCAAATTACAATGAGAGAGTAGGATTTGTAAATATTGTAACCTTAAGAGTATGCTGTTCTCAGCATGAATATGTGTCTTAATTCATGAATTCCGTAAGTTTAGAAGTCTGGCAGGCAACTGTTGTATAAAGGAGGGGGAGAGCGGTACTATTTAACATAAATTTCCAGCAGTTAGCAACCCTGACAACATATTTACTGACAGTTGGAGATCTTGCTGACATTAGTTTTATGGGATAAAATCTATGTGGGATCCATCATGTCGCTGCCATCTGCACAAATTTGGAGAGCAAGGGAAGATAAGGGGGAGGGGGCCACTTAAAATATCTCCCTGTGGCCAGTTTTAGAGTGCAGGTGAGGTATAGGGGAGAGTGAAGAATTGGGAATGAAACACTTTAAGATTTCTCTTTCTCTTCCCTTCCCTGGACCAGTTCTAGCTTCCATACATTAGAGGGAGAAGAAAGAAATTCAGCAGACAAAGACAATGAAGAGTGGTGAAATGTCGGTAAGTGACAGTTAGGGTAGGAAAACTTACAGGAAACGCTTTCTACTCACTCAGAAATGGTGGAGTAAAATGAAGCCCTCAGAAAATGCCTGGAATATTAATTCTTAATTTTGTGATGAATTTTAAAGTCTTAGATGGGGAAAATTTCCTCCCTAACCTGAGTGACTTTAGGCAGAAAAGTACATAAAATACAGAAGCACTCCAGTGAGTTAATGTGTTGCACCCAAGACAGTTTCCAGGGTAATTGGAAGCAATATTCAAATATAGTTCTATGGTATCCTACCATCAGCTTCTTTAGCTTATAATTCACTCTGGCTGAGTCCTCATGAAGTCCCTTAGAGGGCTAGTTCAAGTTCCTGGTTGGGCCTATGTCTCCAGGGTCTAAAGGGGACCAAGGCAACCTATTTTCTTTTGGAAATCTATCACTCCTTCTCACTTATTCTCAGGTATGGAACCTAAATTTGATCTCTATCATACTGATAAAAGACATAGTGAGATAAACAGAGATTTTATGAGAACTTTTATAGGCAAACGTAGGAAACATTCAGCATTCAGAGAGTGAATAACCAGAAATATCATCTATGTGTCTTTATGATGATGATGAATATTGCTGAAGAGAAGTAAATGTATTGGTTTGTTTTAGGTTGAAGGTCGTGGAGTACTCAGAGGTCATCTATGGAGATAGTTATTGGGTTGGAATAAGGCTTTTGAGAGAAGGATACTTGTATGCAGTGAGAAGATGAGAAGACTAAAAGCCATTTAGTAATATTCCTATAAATGATGGCTGATCACTATGAAGATGTTGTGTTTGTTTCTGTTTCAATTCAATTGAAGTAGTCACCTGCTTTAAGCGAACATAAAGGTTAGAGCACAGTTCTAGGCAATAGCTGAGAGAGAAATATATCAGAGTAAGTTCCCTCCCTGTTCTTTTATCTTTTATTCTGAATTTTAACTTTGTGGAATAAAAATTTGTGCCAAAATGAAAACACAGATAAGCACTGGGGAAGAATTAGAGGGAAATGAGACGTAAAATGAAGACAACTCAGGAAAAAGTTTCTGTAGAGGAAAGGACACTGAGATAGGGAAGCCCACACTCTTCTTTTTTTCCTGAGAACACAGCCACAACCTTGCTTCCCAGCCTACCTTGCAGCTACATTCACTACAGGACAGAGTCTAAGCAATGGCACCCAAGTGGAAGTGATGGAAACCACTTCCAGGCATGGTTCTTGAAAATCTTCCACACATGCTGCTCTAAGCCCTTCTGGGTGACTAGAATGGAAAAGAACTTGTGTTGAAGGTGACAGAGCCCTAGTCAGCCTGGTTAGTGAACCACCATGTGTTTCTTCAGATGGAGGAACATCACCACCATCAATGAGAAACATCTGCCTTGACTATTACATGAACAAGAAATAATTTATTGTTTCAGTCACTCGGAAGTTCAAATTCCATTTGTGTCAGGAACTGTACCCCTAAGAGTCACTAAAACAATTTTATGTTAATTTTTGGAAGAGAAGCTGTACATGAGAATATGTATATAATATTTAATTGCATTTTGTAAATTAAAGAAACCAAATAAACTGCTAAAAATTCCTTCTTTGGAAGTCTCTAACATGTCTTTTCTGTGTCTGCACTTGTTGAAAGGGGACCTCTCGAAGGAGCAGAGGAATGGTGCACACACTGTTCCAGGTTCCCATAGCACTACAGTTTCATGATCCTGTGACAGTTTGGGCCATAGCATGAGCTGTTTTGATTTCTAAAAGGGAGCTGGAAGATTTATGCCTTTCCTGTTGAGAAAATTCTCATGATTTATGACCGCCATGTTTGTAGATACTAAATCATACCGAAGTATACTAAATATTTTGTTTTTTAATTTTGGTTGAGCAGGGTGCTGGTCATCCAAGTTAATGACTGTTCACGGGTGGCATGAATTCTGAGAGGCATTTGTGGTGGGCATGCGTTATTTGAATGGTAGAGGCAGATTGATAGTTACTGTGTCCCATGTGAGAGCCACGCAGTCCAGCAACTGCCAGTGCACTCACTCTATGACCATAAACTTGAATTGTTATGATTGTTGGTAACAGTTGTATTTAAAGCCATGAAGAAGAGTTATTTTAAAATGATGATCCATATTGTTCCTTAATCACTATTTTTAAAGGCCTTAATGCTTCTATGATATCATTGTTAGGGCTAACTCATGTCCATGTAACTGATGGAAATGTTTCCATACTACATTAATATTTATCTGCATAACCATCAGAGTAAATTCATGTATTATTTGAACATCTTTGCTGTCAGCTAGTTAAAACTAATTGTTTACTTTTCTTTTTGAAAAATATCATTCCATGGTTACCACTGTATTGTTTTGATATGAGTAAAACACCCTCTGCAGTCAATCATTTATCAATTAAGATACTTTTTAGCTAATTTAGCAGATTTTGTTCTAATTTCAGAATAATGTTAGGTACCAGAAGTGTGGAAAAGAAAGAAGGTGTATGTGACATGGTTTCTACAGTATTAAGAGAGACCCACTTTAATATGATAAATACTTAACATGATAAGAAACATTCACAAACAGGGCAGTATTTTATATTTGGTTTGCTCAAGAGGTCCTGGCATTGAATCATGTTCCTGAGACTTTGTAGCTATGTAATACTGAACAAGTCACTTGACTCATGTGGGCTCAGATTCCCCAATTCTTCAAAACAATTATGATACTACAAACTTCCCAAGACTGTTTGTCAGATTAAGGAGTAGATCACGTAGTATGGTCATAATATCCGTTCTGGGAGAACTAGAAAGGGTCCCCAGTTATTAGTCAGCTGAGCCAGCAGTGGATGAGGAGTCTCCACAAACAAGGCTTAGAAAACAACAGGTTATCAAGGAGGAATTACAAAAGACAAAGCCATCAGGAATTTGAATTCACAAGTGTAGGTGATGGCCCAATAGGTCTAAGTAACAGGATCATGAAACTGGAAGTGTGGTGCTTTGAACATGGTTCTATAATATCTTGTTCTGTGTTTCTTGGTGGTATCCTATGTATCAGCTGTGGCCCTAGAATAAGAGAAGTATTCAACTCATATCTGGCTTATGAGGACACTAGAAAATCTACCACTGATTGCTTATTTCTCTGAATTGAGTAATATTTTTTGGATCACTAGGTTTAGTAATGTAGTTATAATTACCAGATTTATTTATTTGTTTATTGTATATTGTCTTTCTAGGCTTCAAGTTCCATGAGAATAGGAACATTTTCATTTTTACTGACAAATCACTAGTGTTAAGAACTAGAACAGTATAGATACTTGATATTAATTTGAATAAATGAATAAATTAAATAAATAATTGAGTATCCACCATAGTGGTTAGTACTGAGTCATCTACAAAGATGATTAAGCCAAGGTCCCTGTCGAGAGATGGGCTCTGTTCAGTCTAAGCCAATTATCCAATGTTTCTGCTTGCAATTGATTGAGAGGTGGGCTGAATTAAGTTAACTTGGCCAGTGAGACATATGAGTCAGTCTTCCAGTAGCTTTTAAGAAAGAAAATTCTGCATTCTTAAAAGAAATTCAAGAGAAATCTGTGTCTATCTCTCTTTCTCTCCCTTTCCTCATCTTAGCCCTTGGTAGCAGTGGTCATCCTAAGACCACAAGATAAAACCAGCACAAGGAGAAAGGCAGGAACTGGGAGAATAGAGAAGTGGAGGAAGAAGGCATTTCACTTGATGCCCAACCCAATTCTGGACTTTCAATTATGTGAGCCCTTGAAAATCTTTATTTAAGCTATGGGGAGTTGGTTTGTGTTACTTCACTGAAAGCATCACTAAAATTCCTTTTAAAGAGTTGAATAAAAAGCATATGTGGTCATAAAGAAAAGTACAAAGTAGTCTTTCAAAATATTCTATACCAAGAGCCATTATCCAATGCTTCCCTTGATAGAGGAAGACTGAACAAAATCCAGATTGATTAAATTAAGAATAGAACCCAAATCTTTCCGCTATTGCCAAGAAGAAAAGAAAAAAAAATCATTATACAGAAAACCTCTTAGATGAAACATCTTATACCTTTGAGATTCTAAGTAACTGATATGCATGTAGTAGTAGTACTAATATTTTGTATGTGCCCAACTATTAAGTCAGTCTTTAAGAGGTGCAGTGATGGTTAGTGAAATAGCTGACCTGGGCATCCAACAGCATAACCTTGGTTTTATTGCCTTGTTGGCCTTTCCATGACTCTTCCATGCATGGGTAGAAAATGGCACAAGAAGAAGATGACATTCAAATGGATCACTTCTAGTGCTAGATATTATCATGGCCAAAAGGTTCATAAGGGAGGAATTTAAAACTCCTGGCTAATGGAGAGTATCTAAAATTTAAATAATATATATGCCACTACCACTCCCACCCTCACCCCAGCACTCTCTAGTCACTTTCTCTGCTATTTTCTTACTAGCATTTATTTTCTTAATACACATGCTTTAGTTATATTGTTGTTATTTTCTGTATTCCTCCACTAAATTGTAAGCTCCATGAGGACAAGGATTGTTTTTGTCTGGTTCACTACTAATCTCTAACACCTAGAAGAGTGTCTGGTACATAGAACTATATAATATTTATTTTAAAAATGAGTAAATTAATTTTTGTTTGCACAATTATAAGACCTTTTGCAAACTCAGTTTGAAATCAAAAATCAAAGCTTGAAATAGCATATTCTCTGGTATCTCCTTTTAGTTAGTAAGTAATTTTTAAGCATAAAGTTACTTATTTTAAAATGTGAATCCACTCTGAAAACATTTAACTAGGGAAAGAGTATATTAAGGAATATGTAGATTCACTCAATCAGGGAGTGAGAAGAGAATCTGGGGACTTTTTTAGGCCACAGACTTAGCCTAAACACCTTGAAATTATAAAGATGTATTGTTCTTATATGCATTTTCAAGTATAGATAAACTATCCTATGTTAAAACTAGGGTCACATATCAGTAAGTATTGAAAGTGCTGCATTCAAAAGATGGTCAGCGCTTTTCAAATTTTTTCCTGGAAGAAATATGGGACAAAAATATTCCAACTTCTAGCATGGACTGAAAGCATGCACTAATTTTTGTTCATCTTCTTTGGGTGGTTACTTCTTTGCTGGCAAAAGTTGCATTCCCTTCCCTAGGCTGCAGCAACTTCCTTGGTTCCTTACCCCTCTAATTTCCAGTTACCCGTTTCTCCTCCTTCCCCTATTATGTGAGAAGATGTTGTGGTCCAGTGATCTGTAGAATGCTAACAAGTGCTGAACAAGTGTGGAATCCATATGATTTCTTCAGTCCATTAGTTCTCCTAGAATAAAGTATTAAGTTTCTTTCAATAAATGCCATCCGCTCCTTGTTCAAGGAGGTGCTCATGAGTAAAACCCTCTACGGCATGGCTCACAATCAAAGGGAGCTTGTTAAATAGGTCGTTAAAGGGCTTTCCCAGCTAGAGGGCTGGAGTGCCATACTTCCTCAGCAGAAGCTGGTAGTCAACTAGGGTGTTTATTCACTGAAGGTCAGGCTTTTGTATTATGAAACTTCTAGCAAATTTGATAAGCAGTAAATTGCAGATCTATCACTTCATCCCCCCAGAAAGTGTGTGTGTATAAAATCAGCCGCATACTGCCCCTCTGTGATTTATGGCCCACTTTTGACCACCTCTTATCAGGTTCCCACAAGCCCTTTTCTGATGCAGCTCATGTCTGAATGACAATAGACAAACCAGTGCCATTATGCACCAAAATCTCTCTCTGCATTCTAGACACCAAGATTACATCTGGGGTATTGATTTATTGCTGCCTTTCCCCCCAGCAAGGACCAGTTTGTTCAGCCTGAACGAGATCGACTATTATTAAATGGAGCCAACAACTCTATGTGAACTTGGTAATAAAATAATCATTTGCTCCCACCTATCTAACAAACTGGGCATATAAGGAAATGCATGCATTTAAATATTTAGGCTGTTTTTTTTTTGTCTCTGCTTGTCTCTTTTTTAAGTATGCAAAATAAGATAAAACAGGGCTTTGGAGGTAGGGAATCTTTGCAAGTGTCTTGGATGTTGAAACACAATGTGCTTCTTTTTATGAACCACACTGAAATGATTACAAATCTCTGCTTTGGTGTGTATTCCTGAAACACCTACTGTATCTGTAGCAATGAGGTTTTATGACAGCTTTAACAGTTTCTGCAAAATTTATATGTTCTACCAGTACATCATTTTGGGGAGCGATATAAATTTTACAGCACATCAGAGTTTTATATTACCTACAAACGCCTGATGTAGGATTCACATTAAGTAGGCTCCACATCCACCCACAGTTTTCTATTCTTCAGGGTATTTATGTTTGCCAGGCAAAAGGGACTTCTACACTTTTCTCTTTACAAATGATCATTCCTCCTCCCTCGTTACCTTTCAGTTTAACATCATTCGGTCTGACTATTTGTCTATGGGAGATTCACCCATGCTCTCATCAATTTACATAGCAGACAATCTCTGCACTATTTTTGCTTTCTAGCTCCCACATATGGGGAGGGTGGTGTTTCTGGAGCCACCAAAGACTTGAGTGAGCTAAATGAAATCAAAGAAGGGAATCTTTATGTCTCTTACTTTCTGAACTCCCAGCTGGTTTTTGTGCTCTGACAAGTGGGCCTGGAACACAATACTTAAACTCATAACTGCCTTAAGAAATCTGAGCATGTTGTTGCAAAGTCTGTGGGAAAATTCTGGGATCATGATTCCAAAGATTTAGATTCACTGAAATTAGGAAAAGAACAAGATAATTCAGAATCAAATTTGTAGCTGAACCTTTGTTGAAGATCTTAGCAGCTAGTTTTTGTATTTTTAGTAAAGGCGGGGTTTTACCATGTTGGCCAGGATGGTCTCCATCTCTTGACCTTGTGATCCACCTGCCTCAGCCTCCCAAAGTGCTGGGATTACAGACATGAGCCACTGTGTCCAGCCTGAAAAGCCATTCTTATTGCCTACTCCCACCTCTCACCTCACCCTCTCAAAAAATTCTGCTCAATCTACTTGGTTTGAGTAGGTCTGGGCTTGAAACCTCAGGCTATAGCAGCAGATATGTGACTCAAGTCTAGCCAATTGGATTTTTCTTGTGTCCCTGGAATCATAATCTTTTCCAATCACATGATTCAGGGCTGCCAGTGGCCATCTGGAGGTCACACAGGAATATCCCGTCTGAAACTGAAATCTAAAAGAACCCAGAGATGGATACAAAGTGCTAAGACTTCCACTGAACCTCTGAATGCAGCCTACTCCACCTTTGAGACTATTTATTTAGGGCATCCCAATAAATGTCTCCTCTTGACTTAAGCCAATGAATATGAGGAGCAGGCTAGATGCTAACACCTGAAGAGTGAATTCCCATAAACCACATTTTACTTTGGACACCTCATACATATGTTTTTTACACACGAAGTCACTTGTCTCTTTATAACCTGTGCTATGGCCATTCTTAAGTTATGACATTGATAAACAAGAAATAAAAAGGCATAGGATTCTACAAAAACAAAGTGTTGCTCCATCCTGATGACAATTTCTGTTTTAGCTGGCCCAGGAGACCACTAGCCTTGACAAAGATAAGACCAGAGGCTTCTAAGTTTAATCCCCAAACAATAGGGAGCCAAGATAAGTATTTGAGCAAAGGAGTCACAATTGCAAATTTGCTTTCTAAGAAGCTAAGACTGCAAATTTGTGAAGGAGGGTTGACAACAGAAAGAGATTTGTGCAAGGGACAGCTCCCAAGGCAAGTAGAGAGATGATGCTGGCCTTAGCTAAGGCAGTGGCAAGGAAAGGGGAAGAGAGAACAAGTTATGAAAAAGTTTCAGAACTCAGTAAGTAAACACATAGATATGGGAAAGGAGGTATCAGAATTTCCAGTCAAAAGACAAAAAGGTAGTGATGCTGTTAATCATCCCAAGAAAGAGGAGAAGCATGTACTGGGCAGGTGTAAGGACAAAGGGATGGTAGTTTTCTAAGGTAACTCACCTTTGATGATAGATTTACTGTCTTTAG
This sequence comes from Cacajao melanocephalus, assembly GCA_963573385.1. NCBI lineage: Eukaryota > Metazoa > Chordata > Mammalia > Primates > Pitheciidae > Cacajao > Cacajao melanocephalus. The sequence goes on along the minus strand of CAUYLG010032724.1, from coordinate 88,650 downwards.
GAGAACCAGGTGAAGATGCCCAGTGAGCAGTGGACAATATGGGTCTGGAAGTGTAGAGAGATATTATGGCTGAAGACATTAATGGTAGGTGACATTAGCATGGAATGGCAGTACAGTCATGGGGATGAATGCATTCACTCATAGAAAATGTGCCTGGGAAGCCATGGAGAGAAAAGGGGCAGACACTCAGGAGCCACTGACATTTAAGGGGTGGATCAATCTGAGGAGACAATGAAGGAAACCAAGCAGGAGCAATCAGAGGCAAGGCAGGAGAACTAGGAGAAAGTAGGTCCTCAGGGCTTAAAATGGAAAGCATATTCACAAAGAGGAGGGTAGGCTATGATCATCAAACTTGTAAATGTGACAATATCACTGAGTTTTTCAATTTACTTACAAATGAGCAAGTTACAAATAATCCCAAAAACATATCTGTTGAAGGGGCCAGATGGGAAATGGTGTTACTATAGAACTGGCTTTTTGGAGGGAAAATGTCCCTGCCTGGTGACAGCAACACAGCTGAAGATTTATTCAGCATTAGCCAGCAAACTATCTCCTGCCATTCTCACCTTAGGATGTTCTTTTTCTTCCCCATCTTAATGTGATCAACCCCTATGGACCATGCTCTGCTTCTCATCACCCAATCCCTATTCTCATGCCCACATACATGTCCTCTCTGCACCACTACCCCCACCTGTACATTACTGCAGATACTCATGACATGCCACACACTCTTTCAAGTACTTTGCATATATACCAGTTTATTTCATCTTCCCTAGGACTCTGTGATGGAGGCACTATTGTTACTTTCATTTTGTCCTTGAAGTCACTGAGATGCTAAGATGTTAAGCAACTTTTCCAAGTTCTCACAACTTGGAATGTCAGACCCAGGGTTTGGCTCTTATTGTACACTGATCTATTTTTGTGTGTGCACATGTGTGTGTTATGTGGTGTTATATGAGAACTTTCAGTGTAGCTTACAAACCCTTTGAACGTAGTGCCAAGATCTTATACTTCAAAATCTTCTTTGGCTTCAGTAATAACAGCAAATGTTTATTAAGTACCTAGGTTCACAAACTTGTGCGAAGTACATAAACTCCTTTTATTCCAGTCAACCCTGATGATGTGGATTGGGTTTTTATTATTATTATTTTTTGAGACAGAGTCTTGCTGTGTTGCCCAGGTTGGAGCACGGTGGCGTGATCTTGGCTCACTGCAACCTCCACCTCCCAGGTTCAAGCGATTCTCCTGCCTCAGCCTCCTGAGTAGCTGGGATTACAGGTACATGCCACCACACCTGGCTAACTTTTGTATTTTTAGTAGAGACGGGGTTTCACCATGTTGGTCAGGCTGGTCTCAAACTCCTGACCTCATGATCCACCTGCCTCGCCCTCTCAAAGTGCTGGAACTACAGATGTGAGCCACCGTACCCAACCTGTTATTTTTATTTCTCTTTTACAAATGGGGGATTTGAAGTTTGAGGAGATTAACTTACTTAAGGTCACCAGTTAGTAGGTGGTACACCTTGGATTTAGACTCACATCAGTGCTAACCTCTACACTATATTCCCTCACATATAGTTGCTTATATGGAGTAGCCTCAATAAATGAAGGACTTACTGATTGACTGAAATCATACATGCAACTGCAGGGGTGCAAACTCACTCCTTGAATGCAGAATTCATCCGCTTGTTACAGTTCCTTTCTACTTTCCATTGAGTGGGAAACTTCAGAGCATGGCTATCATCACATTTTAGATTCAAAACTACAGTGGAAGCTCAATTATCCAAACAAATCAGGGCTCAAAGGTGCTCAGGCATGATGTGGGTTTGACTAATACAGTTTGAAGATTTTAAAAAAGAAATGGAACAATGAAGAAATGTTCAATTTCAGCATGTCAATGCATAAAAGATAAAAGAAAGTGGCTTTAGGGAGTCATTTGAATAATGGGACCGTTCAAATAAAGGATGTTCAGATTACTGACTCTGCACTATACTTAATCTACCATAGAGAGAGCTGCACTCTAGAGCATCTGCATTGGTAGTAGGCACCTGCTTTCAACATTCAGCTCAGCCATACTCCCTTCTCCATATTCCTTATCTCATCTTCAGACCATGGACTGTCAAATGCTTTTTGTCACTTTGCAGATGAGGAAATCCCTTGAGTCATGCTTTTTTTGTGGAATGCTGTTACACAGTAGCCAAAAATAAAATCCATTCCACCTCATCTCCTTTTCCAGGTTGGGACCACGTTGTTACTTTCTTTCAATAGAAGCCCTGGGAATAGTAACAGCAAAAATAGTAGTAGGTGGTTTTCCAAGTGCGCTTTCAATACCCCAGTCTCCCATTGGATGATTTGCTTGAAGCACTGTTCAGATGGTTGACCTGATCCATGTCTATCATGGTGTGGTAGAAGAGAATGAGGAAGGAGGTGCCTTGCTTTCCCAAGGTGGAAGGCAGAGATTCTATTCATTCATGCCATATACTGCTCCATTTCTGAGACATGGAATGCATCATATCATACTCAGGGTAACAGAAGAAGAAAGTTGATCAAGAGGCAATTTGACCAGCCCTCAGTTGGATTATTTGGACTATTTGGGAGAGATGCTTTTAGGATAAAATCACTTGTCCATGTGAAATGTCTGGTTGTCTAGTGAATGTTCTATCTGCAGGATTTGAATAATTTATCTCCTAACATCCAAATGAAATGGAATGGCTGAAACTTAGGAAATAAAAAAATAAAATAAAAAATAAAAACCCTAGGAAAGAAAAAAGGGAAAAATCTCAACAATGAGCCAATGAGTCAGGGGATGGCAGGAAGGTGGGGAAAGTCCAAACAAATGAAGATTATTCTCTACTGATCTCAGTACTGGTGGCTACAAGGAGGTTCCTAGAAACTTAGGTCACAGAATTCACCCATACACACTGAGGAATGAGAGGGACTAATAGAAGGAGTCATTTTTATGTCTCCACCTCCACCCTGCTTTTTGTAGATTCTATGGCTTAAAAGACATAACAAGAATTTAAATTAAGAGTCTGTTCTATAAAACTTTGGAGACTCCATGTGCATGCCACAATAGCAATAATAGGAACATTTAGTAACAGAACCAGTATCTAATACAATGAAAAATGCCAATCCAACTGTCCTTTATCAAGATTTCATCCAGGCTTACCTAGAGAAGTGCCATTCCACACCTACTTCTGTACAGACAAACATGCTCAGTGCCTCCATTCCCAGTCCGACTCCCCACCTGAGCTCTACATACAATGACATAGATTTCTGGAATTAGATATTACACTGCTAAAAACTTTTTTAAAAATGAGAATAAGCATTGGCATTTTGTACAAGACTACCTTCATAGTCTGAGCTGTGTTCCTTGGCTCTTCTTTTTTTTTACTTTTATTTTAGGTTTGGGGGTACATGAGAAGGTTTGTTACATAGGTTAAACACATGTCACAGTGGTTTGTTGTATATATTATTTAATAACCTAGGTATTAAGGCCAGTGTCCAATAGTTATCTCTTCTGCTCCTCTCCCTCCTTCCACCCTTCTTCCTCATTAGACCCCAGTGTCTGTTGTTCCCTTCTTTGTGTTCATAAATTCTTATCATTTAGCTCACACTTACAAGTAAGAACATGCAGTATTTGATTTTCTGTTCCTGTGTTAGTTTGCTAAGGATAATAGCCTTCAGCTTCTTCCATGTCCTGCAAAAGATATGATCTTGTTCTTTTTCATGGCTACATAGTATTCCATAGTATATATGTACCACATTTTCTTTATCCAATCTGTCATTGATGGGCATTTAGGTTGATTCTATGTGTTTGCTATTGTAAATAGTGCTGCATGTGCATGTGTAGTTATGGTAGAATAAGTTATATTCATCTGGGTATATATCTAGTAATGAGATTCCTGGGTCAAATGGTGCTTCTGTTTTTAGCTCTTTGAGGAATTATTGTACTGCTTTCCATAATGGTTGCACTAATTTACACTTCCACCAACAGTGTATAAATGTTCCCTTTTCTCTGCAACCTCACCAGCATATTTGTTGTTAGATATTCAAAGCCCTTAATGTAATTCCAAGGCTTCTTTTGATTCTTTGTGTTACTAAAGGTGAGATTTTGAGCAGAGACTGTTCTTTTATTTAGGAAAGCATGTTAATGATTGTTTTGGTTTTGAAAAGCTCTGCATAGCAAATAAACAGGAGTTGGGGAATGTTTTTCTGGAAAGCATAAGAGAAAGGAGGTGGGGTTCTGTGGTCTTGGAGAAATGAGAAGAGATGGAAATAAAGGTGAGCAGCTGCAGTGTGTTAGACAGGTAATTCCTAGCAGAAATGGCCAGTCATGAGAAAATAGGGAATTAACTTCAGGAATAGTAATATCTTCTGTTACACTTCATGCTGTAAAATAAGCTCCCTTTGTTATTGAAAATTTCTTTTCTATAAATTTTGTGGACACCTTGGGGAGTTAATAGATGCAATGTGTCTGTTATTGAGATAGGACAGTGAAGGAAATAGTGGCTTCCACAGGTCACACTCGCTTTGAGGCTAGCAGAGTACCAGCAGCATCACTTTGAGGGAAAGCAGCAGTTCTGAATTTCTAGGGGATTCCCAGCAGCCAAATTCTCTAAAACCCAATGTAATCAGGCAACGAAAACAGAGCAGCCAGTCTTATGTAACCTGAGTCCAGGAGGAGATGCAAAATAAACTCCTTTTCCCCTAAATATAAAGGAAGATGGGATGACGGAATGATGGAGCAGTTGTCTAGATACTAATATATGTGGCTTTAGACAAACCAGATGGCAGATAATTGAGTTATAATTCATCCAATAAGAGTTTATTGAGCACCTGTTATGTGGTAGGCACTGTGCCAGGTGCTAGGAGTATCAAATCCGATTACACAGACAGTATCCTCAACTAATGTACATGTAGAGAAGATGACAAGCACAGGGATCAGCAATCGCCCCACAGTGAGATGAACATGATGATGAGGATGATGCTCATAACAGCTAGCACTTCTCAAGGGCTTGCTGTATGCTTGGCACTGAGCTCAGCGCCTTTCATGTTCTATAACATTTACTCTTCCCAATAATTCGATATGAAAAATCTCTTCAGCAGCCCTGTCTTATGGACTTAGTTAATCTAACATTTTTGCCCAAGTTCATAATGCTTATATACTTCTTGATTAGGGTGTTGAAACCTTGTAGTCCTATTCCAGGGTCTGTCCTCTTTATGGGGAGTTATGGGAGTTGAGGGGAGGAGCAGGTGAATCAGTTGGTCATGACGGCTTTAAAGAAAGGGAACAGTTAATATCCAAACTGATGCTAAAATAGGAGTAAAGCTTCATAACAGGTGTTGGGGAATGGGATTGGGGAAAGGATGTATATATAAGTCACAAGCAGTGGACTAATCTGTGCTGCTTCTGGAGATATTCACAGCATGTCTGGCTGAGAGTGCTTTAGCTTAGATGAAGTATAAGGATGAAGGGGGTAGTGTGGCATGGGAGGGAAAGTGGGGACCTATCGGAGATGAGCTTACAGAACTAAGCAGATTCTAATCATGGTAGACCTGGTGTGCCAAGCCAAGGAGTTTGAAAGATAAAGCCTTGAAGTCCATGGAGATATCTTCAGGAGTAGGGTGACCTAATCAGAGTGTGTTGGAAGGGGTCACTCTGGCAGCACGAGAGAGACAGGAGTGGTTGGAGAGTAAAAGTGAGAGAGTCCAGTTAGGAAGGTAATACCCATATTGATTTGATCCACTTGTTCACTCAAGAAATGAGACAGAAGGCTGTTGAAGAGAGAGCAAGCAAGTAAACCAAGAAGACAATTACAGAAAGTGATTTGCGGAGAGCACCACATTTCATAGGTGCCTTTATGTCCTTCCTTCAAAACTCCCCAAACCAGATCATCAAGCTCCTAGAAAATTACAGTGTTGGATGTGAAGGACAACTTGGGAGCTGGCTTCCCTCCTGGCATGTCTCTTTATTGTTCCGACAGATCCACTCTTGAGGCCAGAGACAGAAAATAGCCTTTGGCAACTGCAGTGCAAATGCTAAAAGTATCTACCTGGGATGGTCTTCATGCATTGAAACCCTATGTCTACTCCTCACTATCTGTGTACTTCTTGGGAGGTTTTTATAAAACACTCCTGTCCTGTCCTTCAGTTTTCTTATCTATAAAATGGGGTTGATAACAGTACCCACTTCGTAAGATTGGTAAGGATTTCATGGAATAATAAATACAAAGCTTTGAGAAGACTGCCAGTTAGATGGAAAAATAAATTAGCAATTAGTTTCCAGGTAACCTGGACTTGATTTCTGCCAAGCAGAAAAGCTGACTGTCTTAATCTGAAGCCAAGACCCTTTGGCATGAGAAAACTCTTTCCAAGAGTTCTTCAGGCACACCAGCCCTCTTGCTGAGACCTCTGCACTCTTCTTGTAGAAGAATAAGAAGTTATCCCATAGCCTCAGTGCAATGGTGATTCAGATGCCTTCTCACCACTGATGAATCCCAGGATTCTGAACCAATTCCACAGAGCCTCCTTTCTCCATAAGCTGAATAGTCAGGCTAAATACAAACCCATTCTGATAAAAAAGGGAAGACGAATTGAAGCCTGATTCTTGATGTGTCTTGGACAATGAGAGATTGTCATTTACCTTATGAAATTTCCTTCTGCCTTCCTTTGGCTAATAAATAGAATAAAGGAGGACCTCTAATTGGAAAGATCAATCCTATTGATATCAATCCTATTTTGTGACATTCTAAGTTATTTGACAGTTTAGGACTTGCCCTTGTCCACTGTTCAGAGAATCTTGGATTGAATGGGTCAAAAAAAGAGTTGAGTTTGAAATCCTGAGTGGAAAATATTGAGGACTTTTAGCTATAAAGTCCTGGAGAGGTGCAGGCAAGGAATGCAGAGACCTGGAATGGAATTCCCTCAGCATCATTAAATCTATGCAGGGATCTTTCAAGTCCGTCAAGACTACTGTTTCTCTTCACCAACTAACAATCTTTTCAGGAGTAAGTCCAATCTGCAGCTATGGCTAGGGCACCCTAACCCTTGAAGGTCTCAAACCCCCTTCAACCTGATCTTACACCTTTGAGATCGCCAACACCTCCATGGCTGTTATTTCACTTGAGGATTTAACAGGGACAACTTAGCTCATACCTACTTCTCCAAGAACCGGGTTCTATCAGAAATCAATGAAATTATTTGTCATTGACAAATAGTCAATGAAGTTTGAAGAGGATATAATGTAATCAGTACCTACAAGTGGAAGTAGATATTCACTAGATATTTAAGGACATTTCAAGAAAAGAAAATGGCAGGAACAAAGATATAGAGATCAGAAGAAGGAAGGAAGATATAGCTATGGTATAAAGTTAAGATGTTTTAATAAAGAGACAGCACTGGAGTGATTCAAACAAAATTGCAATGTATTTCTTTCTCTGTCCCGAAGTAGATGGGCAGTCTAAAGCCAGTAGACATTTCTGCTCTTTGAGGTCATCAGGGGTTCAGATTCCATCTTTCTTTGCTTGCTATTTTCCAGCAATCACCAGCTCTAGGGCTATGACCCAGCCCACAGGTAGGGAGACAGAGAAGTAGAACATAGGTGTTGTTTTTCTTTAAATGGCACATCTGAGAAACTGTTCACATCACTTCCATTCATATCCCCTTTGCTGAATTAGTCACACCAAATTTTAACAAAGGCTGAGAAATACAGTTGCTAAGTGGGCCACCGCAGCCAGTTAAAACTCAAGGGATTTTGTTGTGGAAAGGAGGAAGGAAGGTATGTACTGCAAAGGACAATTACTCTCTACTGCAGTGTTGGAGGAATCCTGTGTAACTCTTGCCCAGTGTATGGAGGAGTGGCAGGAAATGAAGTTTTTTAGTTTGTCTGGCCTCAGGCAAGGAAAGCATATTCTATAATCCAGGCACAGGGTGCAAAATATGCAGAAAGATAGAGGTATACCAGTTAAAAATGGATACAGAACCTATTATTATTATTCTTATGTTAGTCCTGTGAAACCTTCCGATATAATGGCTTCACAGAAGTTAAGAAAAATTCACACTAGGGGCAAAGGACAACAAGGTTCTATTTTAAGTACACTTGGCATAGTGAGATTGTCAGCTCTCTGCTCCTGTATTATATTCCATTAAAGGTAGTTGGTTATAAAAGACACCAGATGAGAATAATTTATGTAAATTCCTGTTGGAGTAGAAGGAAACTCCATTTCAGTCAAAAAGAAACAAAGGATGTGTTACATAACATGTGACATGATGTGTGTTGGTCATTATATCACTAGAAAGCAAGACATGTTATTAATTATAGTACACAATTCTGTATTTATTTAAATTATCATTTGGGTCAAATTGGGCTGAGATAACAATATTTTGGAGTTGCAGGAGTAAAAACTGAAAGGAGGAGATGGTAAGTGGATGGGATGTGAATTGTATAATGGATGTGCTTTGTACTTTTTGTTTTTCTGCAGCAAAAATAGATTTTATACTTAATGCCACATTACATGAAGGTGTAAGCTATTTATTTAACCCAAGAAAATCCAACTCTTGTCAAAGAGCCATGATTGTGGTCCTCAAAGGCAAATCATCACTTTGGAGGTCTCCAGATTCTCTTGTTTAAGAAGACCATCACCTCTGAAGTTTCCCTAGTAATTAGATGGTACATCTTGTAAAAGGAACTGCAAATAGGAAAAACAGCTTAATGCTTTTGGTGATCATGGTGCCTCAATCAGGTACATTGCCACAGTTGGAGTAACAGCCCTCTTGTTGGCCAAGGACATTTACTGGACATAGTGATGCTTGAGAATAATTTGAACTTTCCTCCCCCCACCCCACTGGCTATCCATTAAGTAAGGTCCTACAGGAAGTTTAGCTAGCAAATGACAATTGGGAAGTACTAGTGACAGAGTTTTAGCTTCATACCTAGAAGACCAGCTGCTCCATGGTGACCCTGCTTTGGCAAGCTCCACTGGCAGCTGGTTAAATGTGTTGCTCTTGGCAAGTACCCACCAGCTGTTCCCACCTGTGGTCTCATGCAGGATCTGTCAATTATGCTTATTAGATCCGTAAATCTGAGAGATAATCTGACCTGTTATAAAGAGCCTTATGCATGGTATATGAGTACCAAATATAGTGAATCTCCTTTTAGTGTGTGATTATTTTACACACCAGTTTTTATTTGCTTTCTCTCATACCCACACAACCAGACAGTACTCGATCAAGAGACTAATTATTTGGAGAAGTCATTCTGCTGCAGGATAGCAAATACATAAGACATCAGAGCATGGTCTACTACTGAGAATGTGCCCCTGCTCAAACCCATTAATTCATGAACCCATTACATTTATTCCCTCATTGCTTACCTTCTTTCTCTGCATGGCAGTTGAAGCCATATAACTTGCCATGTGAAAGAGTTACGTAAGGCACAGAGCATGAAATACTCAGAGAAGTCACCTTATTAATTAGATTCTCACATCAGAGGGTCATAAAAATTAGAAGTACAGAGGATCTACAACATGAGGTCATTTTTGCCCATCTTCCTTCTCTCTGCCTTCTCCCCAGATGGGATTATTTCCTATTGTATTTTCTAGTTCTTTGTCCACGTAAGCAGGAAGTAGATTAAATATGGCGTTTTCTCAGTGGTCCATCCAGTGTTATCACAAAAGGTCCCAAAGTAATTGACACTACCTCCCTTGAACCCGTGTGATGAATCCTCAGTCAGTGGCCTTTCTGCTATAAATACAGGACCTGTCCCGGCTGACATGCTTGTATTATTGGACAGACTTTAATCTTAGCATTATACAGGCCCACATTTTTCCTCCACCGAACACTATTTGCAGTTCTGTCCCAGATGTAACAACCTAATCAAAATAGAATTTCATAGAGCACTACACAGAGGATTGGTTTCTAGGGGACTGTGCAACAGGTATCTGTATGTTTACTGCCTTCTCTTATGAAATTTGATACAACGCAATTGGCAGAGTGCACGTTGAAGACTGGGACTCAACTCATAAGTAATGAATTGTAAATAATACGATTTAGTGGCAGCCAGAAATATTTTTATGCACTTAAATGCCAGTATTTTCAACTATAACATTGTGTTAAATTAACACAGCACATTTCTACCTTTCTACATTGTCTTTCTCAGAGATGTATATTATCAGCTGAATTGCATTCCTGACAACAAATGCTGCCATCTTTAGAGTGCAAAAGAGAAAGCTTTCAATGATAACAGAAGCAGGAAATCCATTCAGAGCACTCTGCCACAGAAATGGTCAAAGAACAAAAAAGTCCATTAGAAATGACAGAAATTGAGAAATTTTGGGGTGACATAGTTTTTGGAAACCATCTTCTTAGAAAACATGCATTAAGAACATACTTCATAATTATAAAAACAATGTCACCTAAAACAACAGCAACAAAACACAGACATGTCACTGGCTGGTGATAATAAAGCACATAGATATCTTGATTCTTCTGAGCCTCATTATCTTCATTTGTCAAATTAGGGTCTACAATATCTACAGGCATAGCTTGTTAGCTTGCACTTTGCTTTATCGTACTTCATAGGTATTGCATTTTTCACAAATTGAAGGTTTGAGGCTCTCCTGCATCGGCAAGTCCATTGCTGCCATTTTCCCAATAGCTTGTGCTCACTTTGTGCTTCTGTGTCCCATTTTGGTAATTCTCACAATATGCCAAACTTTTTCATTATTATTACATCTGTTATTATGATCTGTGGTCAGTGATCTTTCATGTTACTATTGTAATTGTTTTGGGGTGCCATGAATCACACCCATATAAGATGCTGAACTTAACTGATAGATGTTGTGTGTTCTGACTGTTCCACCAGCCAGCTGTTCCCCTGTCTCTGCCTTCTCTTTGGCCCTCCCTATACTATGATACCCAAGAATATTGGAATTAAGCCCATTAATAACTGTATGATGACCTGTGTGTGTTCAACTGAAAGAGCTAGATATCTCTAATTTCAAATCAAAAGCTAGAAATGATTAAGCTTAGTGAGGAAGACATGCTGAAAGCTGAGAAAGGCTAAAATCTAGGCCTCCTGTATCATTTAGCCAAGTTATGAATGCAAAGGAAGAGTTTTTGAAGGAAACTAAGTGTTGCTCCAGTGAACACATCAGAAAGTGAAACAGCCTTACTTCTGACATGGAGAAAATTTTAGTAGTCTGTATAGAAGATCAAACCAGCCACATTTCCTTAAGCCTAATCCAGACCAAGGCCCTAACTCTCTTCAATTCTATGAAAACTGTGAGAGGTAAGAAAACTGCAGAAGAAAAGTTTGAAGCTAGAGATGTTGGTTCATGAGGTTTAAGGAAAGAAGCCATCTCCATAACGTAAAAGTGCAAGGTGGAGGAGCAAGTGCTGATGGAGAAGCTGCAGCAAGTTATCCAGAAGATCTAGCTACAGTCACTAATGAAAGTGGGTACACTAAACAACAGATTTTCAATGTAGACAAAATACAACCCTCTAGTGGAAGATGATGCCATCTAGGACTTTCATAACCAGAGAGGAGAAGTCAATGTCTAGCTTTAAAGCTTCAAAGGATAAACTGACTCTCTTGTTAGGAGCTAATGCAGCTAGTGAATTTCAGTCAAAGTCAATGCTCATTTAGCATGCTGAATATCCTAGGGCCCTGAAGAATTATGCTCAATTTACTCTGCAGGTACATAGTAAATTGTTTTTTAAAATGGAAACAACAAAGGCTGGAGGCCAGTACATCCCTTTACAGCATGGTTTATTGAATATTTTAAGCTCACTGTTGAGACCTACTACTTAGAAAGAAAAATTCCTTTCAAAATAGTACTGTTCACTGACAATGCACCTGGTCACCCAAGGGCTCTGATGGAGATGTGCAAGGAGTGAATGTTGTTTTCATGCCTGCTAACACAACATCATCTGGTAGCCCACGGATCAAAGAATGATTTTAACTTCCAAGTCTTATTATTTAGAAAATACATGTTGGAAGGCTATCGCTGCAATAGTGACTTCATTGATGGATCTGAGCAGTCAATTAAAACATTTTTGGAAAGAATTCACCATCCTAGATGTCATTAAAAACATCCATGATTGATTCATGGGAGGATGTCAAAATATGAACATTAGCAGGAGTTTGGGAGAAGTTGATTCCAATCCTGTGGATGATGTCAGTGTTCAAGATGTCAGTGGAGGAAGTTACTGCAGATGTGGAAATAGCAAGAGAACTATATTTAGCAATGAAGCCTGAACATGTGACTGAATTGCTGCAATCTCATGGTAAAATTTGAATGGATGAGAAATTGCTTCTTATGGATGAGCAAAGAAAGTGATTTCATGGGATTGAATTGACTCCACTGAAGGTGCTATGAACATTGTTCAAATGGCAATAAAAATTTAGACGATTACATACACTGTTGATAAAGCAATAGCAGAGTTTGAAAGGATTGACTCCAATTTCGAAACAAGTTTGACTGGCGGTTAAGTACTAACAAATAGCATTGCACTTAGCAGAGAAATATTTTGTTAAAGGAAGAGTCAACTGATGCAGAAAAATTCATTGTTCTCTTATTTTAAGAAGTTGCCACAGCCACCCAAGCCTTCAGCCACCACCACCTGATGAGTTTGCAGCTATCCACAATAAAACAAAACCCTCCACTAGAAAAAAAGTTTATGACTAAGAGTCAGATGAACATTAACAGTTTTTTTAACAATTAAGTATTTTTAAATTAAGGTATATGCACATTTTATATATTATATATTTAAGATGCATAGATGCATAATAGACCTTTATTGCAATATTTGCTTTATAGCAGTGGTCTGAAATCAAACCTACAAGGTGTGCCTTTACCTTCAATTCCCATCTTTAAGATAGCATTTTAAAGAATCAAGTTTGATGTAACAGCAAGAACTATTTAAATGGTAAAAAAGTAAATAAATGTAAAGTATTATTAGCATTCTTATCATTAACAACATCTCATCCAACTTCGTCATTTTATAAATGTAGAAACTGAGGCTCAAATATCCTAGAACACTCATTCAGAGCACCATATGCTACACATTAAAGCTAAGCTAATAAACGAAGTCTGTCATTGCCCACTGGGTGCACTTTCTTTTACATAGTACAGAAGATTCACAGTATTCAAATTTCCTTGAAGATAAGTGCAAGGCAAAGGTGTGATACATTCTTCAAAAAAAAAAAAAAATCTAACCTTGCTCTTGTACCCTGCTGTCTCTATCATTTTAGTATTTCTATAAAATATTATACATGCAAACTGGGATATAACAATTAGTTAATTGAGTCTTTGTAGCAGATGGTGAAAGTTTATGAATTGAATCAATTAATGAATAAATAAAAATAAACTGTTGCTCTCATTAGTGTCCCTAAAAATATGTAAATAGCATACATTTATTTTCATAGTTCACAGATGGAAGTATAGAGGCCCACAGAGACTCTGTTTGCGCCTGGGTAGGTGAGTAGTAGACAGACAGACACTCAATCTAAAAAGAAATTTCAAAAGGCTATCATTAATTTTTCTTCTTCTTTCTTATCCAGATCAAAAGTGAGTAGAGGCTGTTTACAATCTTTTCTTCCTGTCTCCTTATCTATCTACCATTTCATAATCCAATTTGGCCTTGGCACAGAAGAAGTTGCACAAGCTGTGAGCAACCTGGATAACACTCAGTTCTCTGTTTTTCTCCTTCTGAAAGGTCTCACAATTAGAGGGCTAGAGGCAAAAAGAGACTGGGGCTTTGGAACAAGTGCCTGAGGGGATAAAGTGAAATCTTCCATTGTGCAAAGCACAGGTAATAATCTAAATGATCCCATTTTTGGTAAAGATTTTGTGCAGAAGGAAGAGGAGGAAGTTTTGTGGCTTGGCATTTCTAACAATCCTAACATCTGGAGAGGTTTTCATCTGTCCAAGTGTAGCCCTGGAAACACCTCCACCACTATGCCTATCTCTTAGGCCACCATGGTGTTGTCAGTGTAGAGTCAGAACCTCTAAAACATTTTGTGAGACAGGCTCATGCTACACAGTATTTCACTGATGGTTAGCATTGCACTAAAATGTCATTTCAGGTAATTAATATTTTATTTATAAACACTAATAAATATTTATTATAAATGACTAAATAGCAGCTCATGAGAAAACATATCTATTACATTTGTATTAAAACATCTTTAGATGCTTAATTATAGGAATATTTAGACAAATCATTAAAAGTTTATGCTAACTTTCTTGAAAAGTCTGTGACAAACCCAATTCTTCCCCCATTTAGCTGAGGGAGCAAATTTGATAGAATAACAGAAAAAAATGAAAGAAAAATCCATCCCAAGTTCCCCTTGCTAGTAGTTAGATAGATCCTACCTTTGTACCAGGCAAGCCAAAAGGCATTTTAAAATATTTTCTTAAAAATTGTCAGAAAAGACCAGGTGTAGTGGCCCACACCTATAGTCCCCGCTACTGTAGTCCCAGCTACTGAGGTGGGAAGATCCTTTGAACCCAGGTGGTTGAGGAGACAGTGATTATGATCCTGTCACTGCACCCCTGCCTAAGGAACAGAATGAGACTTTGCCTCTAAAAAGAAAAAAAAATATCAGAACAGATGGATTCATTTTGGATAAATATCCCAGGCTTACCTGGAATTAAAATTTGTCATGTCTCTAAATGTATCTGATTAAAAACCTTCAGCTTCTCCAGCTATTTTAATCAGTTCCCAAACATGTAATCGGCAGTCCTATTTTTCAGCCAGGAAGAAAAATGGTTATTGCCTGCATTGATCTGTTGTAGAGCATATCACTTTACCCCACTCTGTTCTGAAAATATAATTAAAACATTCTATTTTGAGAGTGGTAGTTCACTAATGTATAAGAAGCTAAGTGTACATTTTCCTCTTTTATGAATCTTAAGTTTAGGGTGAAAAGAAAGTAAATGGGACTAAATCTCCTTACCTAGCTGTAACTGATTTCTTTCTATTGAGAAGCACTGTGATTTCCATAAATCACATATTTTCAACTCAATTACTACACTGTTTAATTGGACTTTATTTAACCTTCTAGTACTTGCATCAAAGCGGTGGCACAAATACCCTGTAAGACTTGCTTACATATGGAGCTTTAAAAGTGCAATGACCAATTTGAAAGGAAAGTTACAATCCTTTCATATATTTCAAAGATTTGCTCTTTGAACATTCTGTTGTTGTTGCAACATGTCTCTCAGTTACGCTTAGTTTAATTGCTGTTGGCTTTTGGTATAAGACAAGTTCACTCTACTACATTACTGAGTGGTTTGAAACAGCATCATAATCCATAAGGGTTATCTTGTAAATTTTAAGACCATCCAATTCCATTAGCTGCTTTTAATGATCTGAAATATATTTTTGAAAACTGGCATTATAATTTGTACTGGAAAATATCATATAATGTAAAAAAGATGGCCTGGATATTTTGCATAATCAAATTAAGATATAGGGATGGGAGAGCATTGTAGAATAGAAATGAGAAATCTGGAAAGACATGCTAGATTGTGATCTCTGATGGGCAGAGCTTTAAAATAAAATTCTAATAACCTGAGGAAATCATTTTAAAGACTTTCAGAAAAAAAAAGAAAACAGACATACAAGAACAGCTAGTTCTTTGCCTGGCATCTTTCCCCCACAAAGCCCCAGTAAACAATCTCAAGTGCAGTTAAGATGTTAACAACATTGTTTTGAAATATTTGCCATAAGGTCATATGCCATGGTGAATCATACCCTAGAAGCAAGCAATAGGATATTATTAAAAGACACAGCCTGTACATATCTAATTCCGCTTAACCACTTGTAACCTGGTTACAAATGCAAATTTGAACCACTTGTCCAGTTTTCTTTCTTATACAAATAACATCACCTTCCAGCATTGTTATGATTCTCCAAGCAATGAGACCTATTGACCTATTCCAAAAACATCTGAGTGTCATTCCATGAAAATTGTGATGTTTGGTTTGTATATCTGGTTGGGAGTCTGCTTTTCTGCTTGTTTTGTTTTATCCCAGAAGCAGTGGCTATTTTTGGAATTCAACTTATGATTCTCCCTTTAATCCCACCCAGAATGCAGTGCTTGTAAACTGTACCAGTGTGTCACCTATCCTCTATTTATTACATCTTATGCTTTAAATATCACCTCTGACAAACAAAAGAAAAGCAAATGTCCCTAAATTTCCTGAAGGGCTGAAACATCAAGCCCGGATTATTATTGTTTATGTCTCAGCTTTAGCAGCTCCAGTGTCTCCATGGTCTGCTGTGTGCTGGGCTGGCAATGATGGATGGCCATTACGGCAGCTTATTGGAAATGGCTTGATTTATAACCTGTTCTCCTGCCTCAGTCTAATGGCTTCATTTCTTTCCTCCAGTGCGTGATGCCACAGCCAAGGTCATTGCGCCAATGGCCTTTTGTTGTTAGTCTGCTGATGACCAGTGTGCCCAGGAGTCAGCATGGGGAGGGGTGAAGGGGGATAGGACACAGGAGGGGGTGAGAAGCATGGGGGTGGGGAATCGCCAACCTTTACATTTTAATTTTTTTTTATCTCAGCACCTGATAACTGCAGTAGAACAGTAGATTAAATGCTGTCTTCTATTTGCTTCCCGTGCTTGCCAGACAAGGAGCTGCTTTATGATCCTCAGTGGGGAAGTCTATTACTCACCTCTACTTTAAATGACCAACATCAAATATATACAGCTCCCATTAAAGCTGAGATCAATAAAAATGCCATTAAGATAGTAAAAGTTGCTGATATTAGTGAAGCCCCCAAACAAAATATTTGATTTTCTTTCAGGTTGTTAGTGAGATGGAATACGAACATATAAGTGAAAGGAGAACCGGCCATGCCTATGGTCAATAATTTATCTCAGAGATTCATTCAGCCTCTCACCCAATATTTCCCTCCTGTCTATTGATTCCCCATCATTATTTGTCATAAGCTGTCCTAACTCAAGGAGAAAATATGCCTTGCTGGTCCAAGGGGAGTCATACCTGGAGAAATAGAAAGGAATTTCATTAAAAGCGAGAAAGAACTGCTGTGGCTTTGGGAAACTCCAAGAGCAAGTTGCCAAGACTTTTGTTAGAGTCCTAAAGCAAAGTTGTAAGCAGCTCAGCAACATTGCACGTGGATGTCGGGAAAGCTGGACTGAGGCTGTTCAGATTGTGGTTGAAAGGAAATCAAAGGCCTTTTCTGCGTGAGATTTGAACTTCCAAAAAGTGTATATCGGTGTCCACTGGAATGTTTCAAGTTGACTTTCCCGATGAGGCTCCTACAAGAACTAGAGGAAAGTCAAGGGCTTTACATTAATAGAGAGTATACAAGTTTATGCCAATATCATTAAGTCAATCTGGAACCTTAATGGCATAAGCATAACTTTGGAAATAGAATTAATTTTTAAAAGCATAGATATTTGCTTAAGGCAATTTTTAAAAATGGATTATAGTTCATTTTAAAAGGAAACATGTTTTTGATGTAGCATTCAATGGTAATCTTTGAAATTGGTTTTGAACGATGGTCTGAAAGCTTGATATCTCTCCAAAGGTCAAAGATAAAGAAATTTTCTAAGTTAAATCTACCTGGACTTGGCTAATTCTTGCCAACAATGGTCTTATTAAAATTTTCTCATATCTTAAGTCAGTTTTGTCTGGAACATGAATTTATAGTGTTTTAAAACTGAAATAGATCTTGAGGAATACCTAGTCCCATTCCTTTATTAAATAATGATAATACTACTGTTACTACTAATAATTAATATTAATCTAATACTTACTCTGTGCCAGGCATTACATTAAGCAACTTACATCCTCACAACACTTGTATTAAGTGGGTGGAAGTCCCATTTTATAGAAGCATAAAAAGGTTAAGTAACCTGCCCAAGATCATATAGTGTATGGTAGTGGAATGAAGATTCACACCCACCTCTGTTAGATTTCACAGCTAATCCTAAATGAAATATTTAAAATCAACCAGGTGAGCCTCACCAACTCACCTAATCTCAATAATAGGATGCCCTAAACTGGAGAGTACCAAGAAAACTGTTTGGTGGTAGTTCTGAAAATACTTTTATTGGCTGGGTGTGGTGACTCACACCTGTAATCCCAGCACTTTGGGAGGCCGAGGCTGGA
This sequence comes from Cacajao melanocephalus, assembly GCA_963573385.1. Taxonomy (NCBI): domain Eukaryota; kingdom Metazoa; phylum Chordata; class Mammalia; order Primates; family Pitheciidae; genus Cacajao; species Cacajao melanocephalus. The sequence goes on along the minus strand of CAUYLG010032724.1, from coordinate 70,497 downwards.
TGGAGGGATTGCTTGAGCTCAGGACGTTACAGCCAGCCTGGGCAACATAGTGGGACCCCAAATGTATGAAAAAAAAAAAGCCAGGCATGGTGGTGCGTGTTTGTAGTCTCAGCTGCTGGGAAGGCTGAGGTGGAAGGATTACTTGATCCCAGGAGTTCAAAGCTACACAGAATTGTGATAATGCCACTGCACTTTGTGTCAGAAAGAAAGAAGAAAGAAAGAAAGAAAGAAAGAAAGAAAGAAAGAAAGAAAGAAAGAAAGAAAGAAAGAAAGAAAGACTTGACTTTCATTAAGGGATTCCATAATGAGGACTTTTACTTTGAATTATCCATAGAAATGAAAAGCCCAGAATCACATATTAGTTCTAAAAAGTGTTTCCCTTTTACTTCTTTGCAAATAAATAAAAAATATCAGTAACTATAACTCCAATGTCAGAGCCTACCCTATGTCTAAGTCCATTAAATCCTATTAATAGAGATAAAATTTATAATTTACTTAGATATTTGCTAACTTCTACATTTGATTTATATTTTAGTTAATAAATGAAAAATTATACATGATGTCTATTCCTTTTGATATTTAACCTGAAATCCGCAAAGCTAAATTATTTTCTGTGGCTTCAGACCTAAACTTTGAATAAACCCCTCAAATCTCCCTTTAAATTCTTGAGCAAAACTTATTTCTGGAGTAAAAATAAATCTGAGCTTGTTTGAATTCATATTATCAGGAAATGAGGCTATCTCAGGGGCAAGAGGCAAAAAGGCTTAGGCAATGTATACAGAACCAGTTTTACTATTCTAAACAAACTTAGGAGTTTTTAACTGTCTAGTAACCAATTAGTTACAGAGTACTTACTTAAATTTATCAGATAACAAGTATTAGTGATCTCTCAATTTAGTCACATTGTCCATGAGACTGAATTGAGGAGTTAATGAACTATTATCAAGAAACCACTCTGGGCCAGAAGGGCTGATGGCCATGTATGAAAACCTACATGTCCCAGCCTAATTCAATATGACATTTAATGTATGGCATAGGTACTATATCCATTATGATATTGTGTGGATAGGAATACCACTTAGGAGATGAATGTCATTTAGTTTCAAAATGTTTACAGAAGAAAGGAAAGATAAAAAGAGTTATAGCAAAGAAGAAAGAGGTGAGCAGAAAGCAAAGAAGAAAGGAAGTGGAGAAAGAATAAAGGAAGGAAGGGAGGGAGGGAGAGAAGGGAGAAAGGGAGGGAGGAAGGTGAGAAAGGAGAGAGGGAATATAAGGAAATCGTGCTGGTGTAACTATAATAAATTCAAGTTTTCATCTTTGAGCTTCATATGAGTGAGTCAGCTTTTCACAGATTAAAACTCTCTTCCATGAGAAGGAAGAAATGATGAGCTTCCAAGTTGATGCTGCTCTTTCCCCTCCTGGAAACTCAAAGCCCATCATTTGTTCCAGTAACAGAGGGATAAAAACATTATTTTCTCAGACTATTAGAGAATGCCAGACATGGGGGATGATTTAGAAAGCAACCCCCTCCTCTTACAAATGAGGAAACTGGGGCCCAGAGATGTTAACTGATTGTTCAAGAACACTGGGCTAGTGGCTAAGCTCATTCTGGGATGCCCACCTCCTCATGCCCACTCTCATGCTCTCGAAGGAATGAAGCTACCAGTAATGGGAGAAAATAGGTACCTAAATCTTGGTGTGATCTGCCCTTTGCTTCACCTTCTCATGAAAGACAATTCTGCCAGGTGACCTGCTGAAACTCAGAATTTCCAGTTCTGGATTTGTCAGCCATTTCTAGTGTTTGAGAAGCTCCCTCCTCAAATTCATTTTCTACACTTTATAATTTATAAAACATTTTCATATTTATGACCTTAGTTTTTATTTTTATGGCAATCTTGTCAAAGGTAGGCAGGGAAGATATAATTATTCTCAACTGATGGATGAGGTCATGTTACCCAGGAGTCGTTAGAGTGACATGGACAGCAGAGAACCAGAATCACTACTTTTCTATGGAAGTCCTTTAAATTGTATCTTTCAGAGAATGCTGCCTTTTGGTGCACAGCAGTTTTGAACTTTGATATAGTCTTAGTTGCCTATTTTTGCTTTTGTTGCCTGTGCTACTGAGAAATGTCATATCTGAGAAATTATTATTATAGCCAATATTATGAAGCTCTTCTTCTACATTTTCTTCTAGGAATTTTATAGTTTTTTACTTTAATGTTTAGGTCTTTAATCCATGTAGAGTTAATGTTTTGCTTATGGTATAAGATAAAGGTCTAATTTCACTTGTTTGCATGTGAATGCCCAGTGTTCCCAGAGCCATTTGTTGCAGATTGTCCTCTTGCCCTTTCTTTCTCACCTTTAAGACTGCTGTGAATGACCTTTATTCTCTACCTCACACCATGTGGCTCTCTCCTTCCTAGGAAGAAACCTTTCTCAATCCCACTTAAATCCATTTACTGACTTGCATTGGTCGGCATTATCAGATGTCTCTGTAATTAGGTTGGCAGTGGCAATAAATATCTTCATGGATACCCTGAATTTGTTTTGTACAAAGAACAGACAGGTGACATTAGTGGCTCGGTGAGAAATTTTCAATAAAACTCAAATATGCAAGACATGCTCCACTTGTTTTTCTTTTTCTCGAATTACAAATTTTGGATTTGCCCTCCATCCTTCACAAGTTCTGGCAAATTCAAACTCAGGATTATCTGATGTAGGGACTCTGCTTTTCTAGAATCCTGGAGACTAATGGTTCTCAGATCAAGTTAAAAGGACTATCTTGTCTCCAGTCCAACATGGTAGCCACAATATCTCTCCTATGCGAGTGCATGAGAGGCCTTGAAGGAAAGAGAGTCTGTTGATTTAATGCCAAACTCTATCATGGTGCTATTTATTGTTTTTGAACATAAAAAAATAGAAGTTAATATTTCTAGAGGACTCACTATGTGCCAGGCATTGTCCTAAATATCTTCCATGACTTCACTCATTTAATTCTCCCATGTACTCCATGATATTTTAAAAATGTATTGCTACCTTACACATAACTAAACCAAGGAACAAAGAATTAAGTAGAACAAGGCTGAGTGGTCCCACAATGGTGAGCTGGGATTTGAACCAAGGCAGACTAGCTTCAGAGTCTGTACTGTTCATCACAGCACTTGGTGTTGTTCATTCCAAAACTTTTTCCTCCCAAGAAATTCTAGTGGCCCTGCCACCTGTAGGTATTTCTACAGAGGAATGGGACAGAGGTCTCACTCCTCAAAGAAAGTATCTGCTTCTCAACCAGGGTGGAGATAGGGGTAGAATCTTCTCCATCTTCCTCTCCTGATCTTCAGTTCTCTGTTTCCCTTGCTTTTGTCATCTTTGGTTTTATATATGCCACAAGGAGTTCATGCATGTAGAAAACCAAAGACAAAAAAAGAATGTTCTTACAGCAACTTATCTCTGGTGGCAATAAAAATTCCCCCCAATCAGCAGAGCAGAAAGGCCTACTTATCTACTTGGGAAAGGAGCAAGGAAGAATATACAGGACTGAGTCTCAAACTGACAGCTCCATGCATTTTCCACTCAATTCATTATAAATCCTTCCCACCAAGGACCTTTGCTGATGTCCTGGCAGTCTTGGGACTGGTCCCTTATGTTTGTTTATTCATAAAGACAACATATAATTCTTCCCAGCCAGAGACTTCTCCTTGAAGCATTGCATGGAATGAACAGTACTGGAGTTTTCTCACGGTTTTCAAATCACTAATGGAAGGAGCCGTCCTGGCTGGGTCAGGTCAGAGTGGAGCACCACTCCAACAGTGAGGGATTGGATGCTGCTATGTGTTATCAGAACAATGGTTGTCGGAGTACAGTGCTTTACCCACTGTGCCAACCACATGATTTTTGTTGGCTCTTGTGAAATATAGGCAATGTAAACTGAAAGAAAGTAGCAGGGAGGCCCCACACAACATCATGGAGTCAATAAACGCATGTCTGGAGGGTTGAGAAATAGGGTTGTCAGGGCCAAAACAAGCTTGGTCTCTGTTTTCCCTATTTCTCTCCCTACTTCCCTCTCCATTAATCATCCACACATTCATCAAACTGGTTAAAAATACCTCCAGAAAATTTAAACCAAATTCTTAACCCTAATGAGTTAACATAACATTTATTAAGGAGGCATAAATGCCTCTCAAACAAAAGTCATTGGCCAGAATTTGGCTGATTAGAGAGATTTAGACAAAATTGTTCAGACTTTCAATTGAGATTGTCACCTTACATGTGGGATAAGTAGAATTTTAACAGTAAATGCAAGATACGGATCTGTGATGTGTGTGCTTTTTGTGATTCTCTACTTGCTACCAACTTATCAATGACAATGACATATCTTGCCAGTTTATGGTAAATACAAACTTGATGAGGTAACGCACACCTTTAATTAATGAGCCAATAATTAATAAAGCTTTGGCAATGGTAAGTCAGCAGGAAAATGGGTTTGAAATAACAAGTATAAACCATTTACTAAGCTAGGATTTGAGAAGTAGATATAACATACTGTCAGAGCATAAATGCATTACCATTGATGCAATTACCCAGAAAAATTAAGCTAAACAAAAACTTCTGTTTTAAGAAGCATAGAATCTTAAAGAGCCGGCAATCCATTCAATAAGGTTCAAGATGTCCTGAACAAAGAACAAGTGACTGTTGTCATTTTGGATTCACTACCTTGGATATACTTTTCCCTTTATATAGCACTCAACACAACTTGAGAGGTAAGGGTGGTATTTGATAGCACCTGATAAAGCCAAGTATCTGAGCCTTTTTGCATACTGGTTTTGATTAGGGAGTTTGAGCTACTAATTTTATGTTCTTTCTGGTTGGCAAATGAAAGAAAAGCCCAGTAGAAGAATAATGCATTCAAGATCTCTAGGCACTTGGCGAACACCAACTCCATGTAGCACCTGCAGCATAAAAAGCATTTCAGTTCTTAGGAAGTGAGTCATCAAACATTAAATGAGGATGACAAACCTAGTTCAGTGACCTTGTTCAGCATAGAGTGACAGCAAAGTCATCCTCCTCTCACTCAGGTTGTTACAAATGTTCTCTGAGTGAGAGAAAGTTAAACACCCCAACCCCAACCCAAGATAGAAACAAATTAAAGAGGGTCTCACAGTTCCTAACCTTTTGTGTGACCTGATGTTAAGCCTTCCAGTGATCTTGGCAACTGGAAATGCAAAGTCTTCTACTTACCCCTCAGCAATCAAAGACCAAGAGGCTGCTGGATGTATCTTGAGTGACTTGTAGAACATAAGATATTAGAAGACATTATAATTCTGTGACATAGAGAATGGTGGCTGAGAACTTAGTCTCTATAGACAGGATTTAAATCCTGATTCTTATCCTTGATAACTGCCCAAACTCGGGCAAATACTTAATCGCTTTAAGCCTCAGTTTCCCCATCTGCAATAAAGGGCCTTCCTCTCAGGGTAGTGGTTTTCAATGGAGGCAAATTTTTCCTCCAAAGGATTTTGACAACATCTGGACACACTTTGGGCTTTCACCACTGGAGGTGGGAATGAGGAGGATACTGGCACCAAGTGGGTAGAGACCAGAGATGCTGCTAGATATCCTATAGTGCACAGGACAGCCTCCACAACCGATAATCATCAGTCCCCAAATGTGCGCCAAGGCTGAAAAACTCTACGTTAGGGTTGTTTTTAATAATTTAATATAATCATGTAGAAGTTGTTTAAAAAGTACCAGTATCATAATAAGTCTTCATATTGTAGATTTACTTTCATAAAACATTCCATAGTCTATAGGTAAATTAATTAACCAGTATATATATAATTTACACACATACATACGATTGGCTGTCTGTATCTGCAGGTTTCACATTTGCAAATACTATGCATCTTATATAAAGAACTTGAACATCCACAGATTTTGGTAACTCTGTGTGTGTGTGTGTGTGTGTGTGTGTGTGTGTGTGTGTGTGTGTTTCCTAATCCCCTGTGGATACCGAGGGATGACTGTAATTTGTTAGCAACATAAATAATTCTCACTCTATATTCACTACTTGTTGTGCATACGCTAATCTCAGGATGCTGCTCTGAGGAACAAAATGGTACTCGAGCTGCAAACGTCCTAATGTGGGCAATACTGGGGAGAGCCTGCAGAATCCGAGGCTGCATTCCCTTCTAGAGCTGCTTTTTGAAATAAGTGGTAAGAGAAGCAGCGGCAGTAGTCAGGCTGCAGCCCATTCATTCTGTCCTCTGGGTGCTTCCAGGGAAGAGGGAGTGCTGCTCTCTCTAGGCTGCAGCTTAACTGGCCTATTTCATGGTTGGACAAACATAGTCTCCTCAGCCTCTTTTATATCCTTGACTAAACTGTAAGTATTCAACAGTGTGACATAAAGCAAAGGTGGAGTGCTGCTTCCAGTGCAGCGTTTAAAAAGAAGACTGCCTTCCAGCAAAGGTGGCCTCAGCCCCCAGGGAGGCCAATAGAAGAGCCAGGAGTCTACCCAGACCTAGAGAGACCTGCTTTCACGAGGAGGATTTCTCTCGATCTGCTTTCTGCCAGATTTCATTCCCAGCCCGTGGTAAGACCTAATTCTGGGCAGCAGTACTGTCAGGCTCAGTGGGTGTTGCTAGTGAAGGGGCCATTTCTGTGGAGCCACGGTTCTTCCAATAGCCTTTCCAGTCCTTGACGGAGCCTGAACCTGCAAATCTCCTCAAGTGCAGAGAGTGCTGCTGTTGAAGGAGGCATTTGTGTGGAGCCTCCAAGATTCCCTTCCCAGTCATAGTGGGGACCTAAAGGCAAACAGTCTCTGAAGGTTCCCAGAGACTGCAGATCTCTGAAGAGAGGACTGCTGTTGTGGGGTGCCTTATCCTTGGTGAAAAAGTCCAACAAACCTCATGTCCAGAGAGTGTTGCTGTCTGTCTCGAGGGCGTTGTAAAGACGCTGCCTTCCCAGGGTCCTTCCCAGCTTTTATGAGGTTCAGAGGATGGCAAATCTCAAGTTTGGGTACATTTGTGAACCTCCAAACTGCCTTCAATTCATCTTCCCAAATCTTTGTGGAAAGATTTGGAATCATGTCCAGCACCAAGTCTTCCCAGGTTTGGAGAGCACTGATATTGAAGAAGAGATTCCTTAGAAGTTGCTTTCTATGGGATGTTCTTTCTAGTCATCTGGGGAGGCCTGAAGACAAGCAAGAAGTCTCCTCAGGTGTAGAGAGCGCTTGTGAAAAGTAGAGTGGGTTCAAGGAGCAGCTGACTCCCAGATATTTTTTCCAGCTCTTGGGGAAGCCTGAACATCAACCAAAATCACCTCAATGTCAGAGAGCTCTTCTGAAGATGAAAGAGTTCTGAAGAGCGGCTGCCTCCCAGACACCTTTCCCAGACCCCAGAAAACCTTGAAGATCAGCAACAGGTCTCTTCAAGTTCTGTAAGTACTATGCTGAGAGAAGCAGGTTTGAAAACAATCCTGGTAGCTGGTCCCCTGCAAGAGGCCCAGCTTCTCTAAATAAAGCCAAGAAACCCAGCCATGTGAAGGCTCCCAAGACCTCATTAAGGGCATCTTAACACTTACTACAAAACCTGTGAAGTTTATCATTTCTTCTGCCTGGAAAACAATCCATTTCTAAGTTCTCTAACTCTAAGGAGCTCCACAGGAGAAGTTGCCCAATACTCGTAAAGTCAGAATTGCTTGACCAAAGAGAATGCTGTGGAAGATGTTAATTTGAGTTAATGCAACCAAAGAACCCTGAAGTTCTTGAAAATGATAATCAAAATAATAACAGCTATTTGAGTTCACTCACCAATGGGCCTCACGTTGAAAGCCTTTTCAGAGTCTTACTGAAAAGAATGGCTTCCTTGCAGAGGTACAAAAGGGAGAAATGAAATGATTTTATTAAGCTGTCTTCATGCCTCCTGTACACAATGTTATCATCCTTAGTTAGAGAAGGGTGAGTCAGAAGAAAGATTGTCCAGGGGTCTCCTACTCACCCCAAAGAAGCTCACCACAGTATTTCATTTGGCAGAGAAGCAACTGGTCTGTGCCAAATCTGAAGGTATACCCAAGAAGCAACCCACATACAAGATCCCAGAAAAGGCTCCTAAACTACAGGCAAATAATGCCAACCCAGTCAGTGGATGGGTATGGTAAGGCAACCCTTGGTTTTGAATACTCTTGTGCCAGGCCAGGCTCCTTCTAACAAATGCCTTATGCAACCTACTGATGACTCTCTTCCCACCTTGGATGGATAACAGCTGATGGGGAGTGATTTTCTCACTCTTCTCATCCTATCCAAATTTTACCAAGTATATCTCAAGGTCTTTTTCCTCCAGGGGTACTTACCAGATATTTAAGTCAGCATTTCTTAATCTTTTAATATGCATCAGAATCACTGAGAAGACTTGCTAAAATATACATTGCTGGACCTCAGTCTTAGAGTTTCTGATTTATCAGGTCTGGGATAAGGCCAAGAATTTGAACATTTCTCAAAAAAAAAATATTTTTTAAAGAGAAAAAGGCCAAGCACGTGGCTCATGCCTGTAATCCTAGTGCTTTAAGAGGCCAAGGCAGGAGGATAACTTGAGCCCAGGAGTTCAAGACCAGCCTGGACAACATAGTGAGACCCTATATCAAAAAATATATAAGAAAATAAGGAAAAAAATAATTTGAATATTTCTTATAAGTTCCCGGTGGATATTTGCACTACTGATTCAGAGACCACACTTTGAGAACCACTGCTTTAAGCCAACACCAGACTCACCACTTCCTGGCTAATAATTTTATTATTATGGGTTGAGTGTCCCTTAAAACATGCTCTATGAAACATCTGCATCAGAATCGTATGCACACTTTTTTAAAAAGAGGCAAACAAATTTCTGCTTACCACTAAGACCTCCTGAATCGAACTCCTACTAAGGCATAGACCTCAGGACTCTGAATTTTTAGCAGGTTTTCCCTAGTGATTTTGATGCACTGTGAAATCTGAAAATTACTGAAATATGCCTTAAGTATTGGCACAAAATGTATTGTTTTTATACGGTAAGTCCATGTAATATATACTTTATCAGATTTGGAACTTTATTAAGTCCTGCCCAGTATAAGATAGTGTATTTGAAAACATATCTAAACTTTAAATTAATAAGCTTATATTATTATTATTATTATTAATAACAATAATAATTAATACCTTCCAAAGAAACTGACCTCAAGGCAATTACCTTCCCAAAGAAAAGGTAATTGCCTTGAGGTCAGTTTCTTCATATATTTTTGTTGTCTCCAAGACCTAACAGAAAGCCGATCACAAACTCAGCAAATACTTGTTCACAGGAAATAAATACATGTATACATATGTCTGTGTGACATAAATGGAATTCATTGGAAAGAAGCTAAATTTGGAAGTAGTGTAATAAGTTCATGGAGAACTTATTAATTCAAAGAACCCAGATTTCCATACACCTAGGAGAAGCAGTCTTTTTGAGCAAGAAGCAATTTTCTTTGCAGTTTCCTAGGAGAAAATCTCATTCCAAAAGTCTTGTGGAGTGGACTGCTTACTGAGCCAAAGCTACATGCTCAGAAGCCCTTGAACAAAAGGCAAATGGCTCACAAACAGTTTAGGAAATCAGATTTTTGAGGTGAAAGATGTTCTTTTACCTGAAATTCTATCCAAAAATATGTTGAGTAGGTATGTAGTTTTGCAGAGATCCGAAGGAAAGTGAACACCATTTAATCCATCTCTTTCCTATGTAATTTGAAGTTTTGCATCACTTTGGGTGCTTTCAGTCACAGGTAATAGGTCAAGAATATTTAAATAGAAAAAGGAAGTAATATTTCACAAAATAGGAAATCTAAAGTCAAGTCAGTTACAAGGAAAATTCAGTAGCTTGACAATCCCCAATGACACAGGTGTTTTCTTTGTCTGCTTTGCCATGTTCAGGGTGTTGGGGGAACTCTCCTTTCCTGGTAACAAGTTGACTGTGGTAGTTTCAAGAATTATGTGTTGACATGGTCACATCCAGAGCAGAAAAGGATGTTTTCACATGTACATATTTTTATTACAAAGAACAAAATCTTTTTCAGCCCTTCGGCATACCTCTGGTCCTATTGGCCAGGGAGGGATCACAAATCCATGCATAAACCAATCACATGATAACAATTCCTTACTTGGGTTGAGAAGACCATTTCCCAACACACACATGTGGCTGGGTGGAGGGACTTTCTAAAACTGAAGTTCTTCCAGCAAGGAAGAAATGAGGCAATGGGAATGGCAATTGGGTAAATGACCAACAGTGTCTGCCAAATTGGTCTTCAAGTGATGTAGGTCTAAGATGTTGAATTTAAACATTGCATTTGACATTTGAAGTGGAGTCTCTCAGAAACTATCCCTTGAATATTTAGCAGCACTGTCACTAAGTAAACATGAACAACTAATTTCAGTTCTCTAGGCATGTTCTTATTTATTAAATGACAAACGTTAGAGCAGCAACCCCAACCACACTAGCTGACATTTAATGCCACTTTAATGAGCTCATACTATGTGCTAGGGACTGTGCATTGTCATTTAGTCCTCACAACAGGACTATGAAATAGGAACTGTTGAAGCCTCATTTTACAGACAAGGAAAGTGACCTTTAGAGAGATTACAAAACTTGCCTACAATTGTCACAGCCACCAGTCAGTCTTAAAACCACAAATAAGTGCTCCTGAGGGGATCTTTACAGTCATCTCTGCCAAGGGACAGGTTTGGAAACACTGGGAAAATAGGTTGTAGTTTGTTTAGCTGAAATCTGAAATAATAGGTGTTAAAGAAGAAAAGTAGATGAAAGAATCATGGAATTAGGAGATGAATGGAAAAGATGTAGCCATTTGTGATGGGATTAGGTTTGCCAGATAAAATACAGGGCATCCAATGAAACTTGAATATAAAATAAACTGTGAATGATGTTTCAGAAAAAGTATGTTCTAAATATTGCATGGGACTTATACTAAAGTATTATTTATTTATCTGAATTGAAATTTCACTGGGTGTCCTTTTTTTGTCAAAACTGACAATCCTAGATGGGATGAATGATGGCTAATGGATGGATAGGTAGGAGGATGGGGGTGGTTGGGATAGATAGGTAAGGGGTGTGTGTGGGTGTGTGTATGTGTATCTTTCTTGGAGGTAGACCAGCAGGGGAAGGCAGTGGCATATGATGAGAGTTTAGAGAAGATAGTCTAACCTAGAGAACAAAACATTTGCTGCCAAGGAGTTGAGAACCTGAACATTTGCTTTGTGATTACAGCAATGACTCACTGTGTGACCTTTGATAAATTACAACTTCTTTGTTATACAGGGTTCTGTATTAATACAGGTGAGATAACAGTATCTACCTTATTTTCACCGGACATGAAAACAAGGTAACTTGAGCATTGCTTAAAATCCCAGGATTGAAGGAGGGGCAGGGGATTGTATTTTTGTTATATTATGTCCATGAGAAGGAAGAATCCAGAAAGATCTATTAAGCTTGGAAATCTTTTCTAGTTTCGTTGGGAAATGCTCACTAAATAATGATTCCAACTCAATGCTGGATGAACTGATTACAACCTACACTTTGTTTTCAAGCCTTAATTCATATACCTGGATAGTTCCCTCGTTAGCCAAGTGCGTCGCCCTCTAACTGAATCAGCAGAAATTAGCAAATTCAGACATCAGCTGTTTCTTTCCTGTGTTTAACGGGAAACCTAATGCAACCCAAATTTCCCAGGATTTATTTTTTTCACAAGTGCCAGAGCAGCACAACACCACAGGGATCTGAGCTGTGAGCATGTGCTGATCAAAGCTGGTTTCCTTTTCTCGTTGCCTTTGCACTGAATTGGCAAATAAATGGGCCTCTGATTATCTTTGGAGGTAAAAGTCTATTACATTTCACCATGCCTGTGTATTTTGCTAATAAAATGAATACAACCCAAGAAACAAGAACCGTGGAGAGTGACAGGGTTAGCACTTTCACTGATATTCCCAGAGGCCTTGGAAGTATCCTCCGACAAGTAATCACATGGCCAGGGCTAAAGGAAAAGCACCGTGCCAGTGGATGAGAACAGGAGAGAGTCTCCACAGAGGGCACAAGTTGAGAAGATTACTCCAGGTGGCAAAGGAAGGTAGAAAAGGAGGTGAATTTCATGACCCCAGATTGCAGACAGGGAACCCCAGACTACCCCATGATGCAGGAGAACCTTACAGGATTTCCTTAAATTATAGCTCATTTTGTATTGACGATTTGCAAAAGATTTCCGTATATGATAGCTCAGTTTATATGTATTGCAATGATAAGGAAATTGAAGCTCATAGAGGTAAAATGATTTACTCTAATGTGTATAAGAGGCAATATTCAAAACCAGGCCTACTGAAAGCACGGTTGGGATTTCCTCCACCATGCCCGGCAGTATTTGCCATGTGGTGTAAATTAATACCTGCCAAAATGTGACCTTCCTCCTAGTACCTACAGCTGTTGAAATTCCCATCATTAGTGTCCACTTTGGGGTTAGAGAAGGAAGGAAACAAAATTATGTACTGCATAAACCACGTTAAGTAGTGACAGAGAAAGAAAATAAGGACCAATTCTTTCTGGATATTTCATCCTGGTGGTCTAACTTGGAAAGCTGAGTTGGGAAACATAATTTATTGGTATTCATGTGTTCATTCATTCGTTCATTCAACAAGTGTAAATTAAGCTTCTGTATGCCGGACACTGTGCAACGCCTTGTATATTCAGTGGTGTATGAAAGAGCCATGCCATGGGTGAGCAACTTGGTGAGGAAAATCAAAGAAGAAAACGAAAGCACGAGTATCTCATCACTGACGTGGAAAGTGCTGTGGAAGATAATGACAGGACTTGAAATTGTCCCAACACATAGAAATGATAAACATTCAGGTAATGGATATCGTAAATATCCCGACTTGATCATTACACATTCTACGCGTGTAACAAAACATCACATGTACCCCATGAATTGTACAAATATTGTGTATCAATGAAAGACACATTTAGAAAGAATAAAACACAGGGATGGCTTCTCTAATTTAGAGCAGACCATTCTAAGGTGGTGATCTGAAAAATGAGAAGGACCCTGAAGGGGAATACTGGGCAGAAAACATGTGAGGCTCTGATGGCGAGGGAGCACCATTCCTTCCAGGAGCTGAAAGAAGGCCCCTGAGGTTGAAACAAGGTGAAGGGAAATGAGAGGGTGGTAAAGGGTGCAGAAGCAGGCAGGAGCCTGAAGGATCGGCCTGGACTGTTCTGCACGGCCAACAGCAACTGGCAGGCCTGGCCTCTAGGCAGAGAGAAGAATAACGAGAAGGGCAGGAGACACCAAAAAGATTGAGGTGAACTTTAGCTTTCCCAGTTTTCAGGTGTGCAAGTTCAGGTGCATGTGGTGGGTCTGCCAATTCCATAGGTAAGTGTTAAATTCTGTGTCTGCCACAAACCCAACCCACAGTGCCTAATACCGCCACCATCCTCACCTTAGTAAATGGACTTCAGTTCTACATGGGAACAGGGGAGAAGGAAACCTAAGCTGCCAACTAGGTTCACTGAAAATATTTTCCCAAGCTCCAACAGAGACTGTGCAGTAAACAGAAAGGTTTCTGGCCAAGTCCTAGCCACCTCTGAAAGCTGTTATCAGGTGCAAATCCCACTTTCTCCCATTGTCCTGTTTGCTGTTTGTGGCTGAGTAAGCACCCAATCTGGGCAGCAGATCGTTAGGAGTAACTGATTAACAGCTGCTGCTGTAGAACTTCAGAGTTTTGTTTTGCACAACCTGAAAGGGAGCTTGCTTTATGATTTTTTAATTACAGTGTAAATATTGCAGCCCCATAAACCTCTTGATTTATAGCTGACAGGTGTGAAAGTTTGCACTTGCTGTAAAAGGCCCCAAGTCTTCTGTTCTCTCCAGCCCCTGTTTCCCAGCCTTTTCTCAGGCTAGCCTGGCAGCTGGCTGTTTGGAGACGCTTACTTTACCTGCTATCATGCAAGGGCAGCAAACAGCAAAATCTCTAAATGGAGAGCTTATTCTCTGATTTCCTCCCAACCTCTCTTTTGGAACCTCTTTTTCCCTGTTCCTTCCTTTTCTTCTATTTTTCCAAACCACTGTGTGACCTCAGCCTAGTTAAAAACTTTCCACTGTGACTCCCCTGTCCCATCACACCTCGTGTTCTGATTATCCTTCTGAATGTATCAACATGATCTGTGTTCCAAGTACCTTAAACTGGTAAGAAAAAGGAATTCATTTAAGTATTTGTGTCTTCATTGATTCTACATATATGACTGAGTGTGGCTATGTTGTGCACATTGGTCCAAGTGCCAGAGAGGCAGCAGTAAACACACCAAAGTCATTGTGGCATGAAGTACATTCTAGAAGAGAGAGATACAAAATACACATATGGCCAAATAATTTGAAATTTTCATTTCAGGCCAGGCATGGTGGCTCATGCCTGTAATCCCAGCAGTTTGGGATGCCAAGGCAGAGACAAGCAGATCACCTGAGATCAGGAGTTCAAGACCAGCCTGGTCAACATGGTGAAACCCTGCCTCAACTATTAATACAGAAAAATTAGCTTAGTGTAGTGGCACATGCCTGTAATCCCAGCTACTCGGGAAACTAAGGCAGGAGAATCACTTGAACTGGGAGGCAGAGATTGCAGTGAGCCAAGATCATGCCATTGCACTCCAGCCTGGGCAACAAGAACAAAACTCCATCTCAAAAAAAAAACAACAAAAAAACAAAAAAAACACATTATTTCACACTCTAATGGGTGCTATGGAGAAGCCAAGACAAAATTCGGATATGTGGGAAAGAGTGATTGGGAGTGGTTTTGGCCAGAGAGACAGGAGATAAGGTTATTTTCTCCATCTTCCCGGCACATGGCCCCTCACTATTTCTTTTGGAAGACTGGCTTTATTCTTTTTGTTGTCATGCCATGTTGACTCCTATCCATATGACCTAAAATGACTGTCCATCTCTGTCTTTACACTGACTCAGGATGAGCAATCAACAAAAACCAATTGTTCTCCCTGGGTCTTATTCATAGAAATTAGAATCAAATTGATGTAGTATGGGTCAGGTTCCATCTTGGTAAAAATTAGCCTTGAGCAACCAGCTGTGTCACCTATGAGTACAGCCTAGATCCTCAGTGCTGCAGGCAGAGGGGTGTTTAGCCTGGAGAGAAAAAGGAAACAGGCTATAAAATACATGCTAATCGATCCATGCCATATCAAGATTCTGTGTTAGTTATGGGAAAGCAGAAAAGAAAAGAAAAAAAGTAAACATGAGATTTGGTCTTTATCTTCAAATAACTTGCAGTCTAATAAAGATATGATAATATATATGCACAAAAAATATTGCTCAAATATAATGCAATAGTAAATGCTGCTTTTAATGAACATCAAGGACTTGAAGTGTTTACAAGGATTCAGAAAAGGAGACAGGGAATGTTACAGTGGTTTAGTGGGGAGGTCAGATAATGCTTCAGATGAAAAGTAGATTCTACAACCCTAAGCATAAAAGTAGGGAGAAACCCAGAAGCAAGTTTATTTATGGTTTTCTCAGAGACATTAAGAAGAACTAGAGGGAATTCCTAGTAGTCATTAGAAAGATAACTAACTAGCAATCCTGCTTACAGATAGCTGGTGTTTTGTAGACCTGGTCAGGGAAGAAATGATTGAGTCTTGAACAGAAGAGAATTGCTAAAAGAAAAAAAAAATGAGATTTTTAGGGTGAACATGTGCTAGTAAGTTGAACTAAATAAAGCAACTATCCTTGTAAGCTCAGAATTTAAAATCTGGTAATCTAGAGAAAACACCTGAAATAAAATTCCATGATTATTTAATGTACTCTTACAGAACAAAGCAATGTTGCTTTCTAAACTATTTTGAATTTTAAGATTTTTCAATTCCTGTAGTCATTAATTACTTCACGTCTAGGGCAATTGTTCCTAAGTCGGTAACAACACTTATTGGATAGATGCATTTTACACCTGTGGCAATTATTAATAATGGCCTCTTTTACTTGAATTGGTGTTCCAGTTTGGATGATTAATTGAGGATTATCTTACTCCTAGGGTAAGTTGAATAAAAATATTATGTTTATTATTATTTCAATTCTTATATCTTTCAATGAAGAGATGAGAAAGCACAACTTGAAAAACTTTCTGAGGTAAAAGTCTCTAGGTTCCTTGGAAGTTGAGAGATTAAGTCACTTGGAAGGTTCTAGGGAACTATGGCAACTCCATATAGACTTTGAAGGCATTACAAAACTCTTCTTGTGTTATTATACTTTCTCTGATTCTAACTCTGTCAGGCAAACAACCCAATTTTAATTCTTAAGTTTATATTTCCATGACAAAAAAGGGGGACCAGAATGCATTATGGCTTTTTGGTAAAATGAACAGTTATTATTACTATATTTAACCAGGAGAAACATAATTTTTTTGACAGAAAACCAGAGATTGAGCAAGGTATTTTCAACTTTTCAAACACTAAAATGAAAAAAATAAATGAGCAAAGGATTTGTATGTCATTCAACAGAGTTTTAGTGTCAGCCATAACAGTTCTTAGTGGAAAAATGTTTAATATCTTCTACTTAATCCAAACTAAATTCCTCATAAATGACTATTTGATAAAAAGAAAGAAATGCCTATTAGTAATTTATCCTACAATGTGAAATTGCCCTCGTAACCCCCAAACCCTAAAAAATGAAGCAAAGCTGATTGAGAATAGTATTAGAGTTTTGAAAAACACAATAAAATCTCAAATACTAAATTGCTCAGCCAGAAAGGCAATTGGATAACCTTGGACAAGTTGATCCTCACCGATTATTTTTCTCCAAAAGCTTAAGTGTGAATAAAATGTTCTGGCATTTCACTCTCTCATCAGTTTTACATACTGGCGTTTTCAAGTTTCTCATATCCTTCTATTCTATTATTATCCTCCTTTATCTTTCTTAGAGTCTGTGCCGGGAATTACTCATGCATAAAGATTATGTGAGAAGACTTCATCTCTAGTGCTTTTTTCTAATTGTCAAATTTACAGTAAAAGGGATAATAACTATTGACTACTGATTGATCTATGTTTTCATAAATGCTCTGGCAATTTCGAGATACCAGGAGCAATCACAAGGTAGGTGCAATAGTTGACTGCCTTAATTATCAACCAGATGTTTTTCAAACTTTCCCCCCCAAAATATAAAATCTTAGCAGATATAATTCCCTTAATTTTGATAATGAAGGGCAGAAAAAACTGCCTCATTGAAAATGCAAAGCTAGCATTCAATTGAGATAATTTCTTCATTCTCTTCATTGATTTAAACTCTGTCTGTCTTTTTGTGGCATAGGCCAATTCTTAGGTTAGAGGTGACAGTGTAGTGTAATGGTTAGGAGTACATAGTTAGAGTCACACTATCTAGGTTTTAAATCCCAGCTCTGCTCTTGCTAGCTGAGTAAATCAGGACAGGTTTTTTTGTTTTGGTTTTGTTTTCAACATCTCTTGGTCCCAATTCTTCTCATTTGTAAAACAGTACCAGTAGGACCCCTCCCAGTGGGTTAAATACACAGTAAACATCAGCACAGAGCCTGACATAGAGTAAAACCTTAATAAAATGTTACCCTATTACATGAAAAAAATAACTAGAGGATAAATAGAGAGCTTAGATAATTGGCCCATTAATAATCATAGACTACGCATTTCTCCTCCAGCAGATCTTGATATCTGCTGACATCCTCTTTTTAATTCCTGACACATTCTCTAGTCACAAGCTTAAAGTTCTCTATCTTTTTGGCACAGACCGAACACCATTCCCTGAGGAGGTAGTTAATTCATTCAGGCCAATAGAAAGCAATCATTACAAGCAATTCAAAGTTCCCTTTGGACTTCCTCTGGGATGAGGATACAACCAATTCTTTATTATTTCCTAGAGAAAGGGTGACATTAACCTGGGTAACATATTAAGATTGACCCCAAATCAGTAGGAAATGTTTTCACTGAGTTACATTTCTGACCACTATAGTTGTTACAGAAAGATTTCAGATACAATTCCTGATGGTTTACTTTATCATGTATCTACCAGATAATACTGGTTCATGGTACAAGGGTTCTTCAATTTTCACATTCCAGAATTTCATTTTGCAAGGTGTGTTTTTTGATTCATTGACATTCATTTGCTAACTCAGCCACAGATAACCACTTTTATCTACCAATCAAGTAAAATGGCAAACAAATATGAATCTATTAACACTGAAACTCAATCTGGAAAATTCCTTCCCAACATGTTATTGGCAGAATTCTGATTTTTACAAGCATTTTAAGGCTTAAGTCAGTTTTATACTTAGATTTCTTAAAATGTGCTCCAATTACCAAGAAGACCAGTCACTGTTCTGAGCATATATTCTTTTGTAGATACAACAGCTACTGAAAATTAAGAGAAATCCATGCTTGTTTTAATTTATGAAATAACAGTGGGTAGTTTTGGCGAATAACATTTTCTCCCAGCTTCTGAGAATACTGCCTATTACAACTGCTCATCTCTATAATCCCTTTGAATGCCTCTCTGAGCAGACAAATCTTCACATCCCTCTTAGATAAAACCAGTTTTATAGATAATCCAGGTAAGGCCTTGGTGAGAACTACCCTCCACATACCAAAGTGGTCAGTGTTCATTTGCCATCTTTTTTCACAAGACCTATTGAAATTTCCTTCAAAATCATGCTTTGTCTATTTTGAAAATAGGCCTCTTTCCTAAGGGATTTTCAAAGAGACTCTAGCCATTAAAACCATGAATGCTATTCTTCTCCTACCCTTCTGAGTCCTATTCAACAGAATCGAGACTTTAGGCTGAAATATAAATTAATATATCTAAAAAGAGTAGTTGCAAGATTCCCTACATGAGTATCAATCACACATTTGGGATCATTGAGACAGTATGTAGAAGATGCTATATTCAACATGTCTTTATTTCATTAAGAAAGGAGATGGTGGTAAAGTGATCAATTATTTCTATTCAATTTTCATGAAATCATTCGTTAAAAGAGATAGAATACATTTAATCAAGCATCTTGGGACTTTCTATTTCTAAGCGAAAAGAAAGTTTTTTATTAGTTTTTTAAAATCTTGCTGCTGGCCGCCAGAAAAGTCACTTGATATGATACAATTGCTACCAGTAATAAGATTGTGGACAAGAAACCTCATTTTTGGCATTACACTAGAGATGAAAGTAGAGCAAGAAAAAAAAATTGCCTTTGTCAGACAGAAGGTTAGATGTATTAAAATAAAATCTTAATGGAACCAAAGTGAAAACCTGTATCATGTCCAAGATTTCGGGTGGGAAAGTTTCAGCAGTGATGAATTATTTCCCAAATGAGGTAATTAATGGGCAATGCAGCATTTCACAATAGAAACAATGAAGTTTTGACAGACCCAGAAAAACAGAGGAATCTTCTTCACATCAACTCAAAGTGGTCAAGGTTTGTATTTCCTTGTTAGTTTTAAATACTTAATCTACTCCATCAATCTGGGAACATCTCAGGAAGAAAACAATGCAGGGTTTAAATAGTTAACTGAATGCAATAAATGGGATCACTTCAATCTCCTAAATTGAATTTATTAAATGAAATGACCTTTCCCTTTGTTACATCAGTATATACCATGAAAAATAACCCAATTCAATACATTTTTTCTCTGAATTTCATTGAGATAAACCCAAAACACTTGCTACTTCTACTTCATTACTTCCCATTCACTGCACAAATCCTTTGCATTTATTTTCAATCCCCAACTCTCGTTGGAAATTCCTCCTGTCAAGGTTATTAATTTCTTCCATGTGGCCAAAGATAGTGGTAATCTTTCATTCTCATCCTATTCTACATCTCAGTTGCATTCAACGCATTAGATCATTACTTTTTTTCTGGAAGCATATGTTCTGTTGCCTTGTCTGACTCGTTTCTCTTCGTTTCCTTTATATTTATTAAGTTGCACTAACTCAAGTTCCTTTTCTGACTCCTTCTTCTCCTTTTCTATGCTGTTCTAAGGGCTCACTGATCCAGGATCAGTCCTGTTTCCCATACCTTCTTCATTTATGCAAAGTCTCTATGTAAATTCATCCAGTTCCACGACTTTATCTGTATGCTACCGACTCTCAACTTTAGTTTACAGTCCTGATGACTCCGTTGAATTCTAGGCTCATATATCCAGCTTCCTTCTTGATATATCCAGTTGCATGTTAATAAGGACTGAGACATTTTCAAAGCATATTTTGATTTCCACACAATCCCTGCCCAGTTACCTCTTAAAATGCACACTCACACTCTACATTCTCAAATGTGTTTCTGTCCTTGGTCTTCCCCATCTCAGTGAAGTCTGTACCATCTATTCAGTGGCTTAAGCCAAAGCCTCCAACGTAATACTTTTATCACAACCTCCTCACTGATTTGGCCCACCATTATCTAAATGCAACCATCATCATGCCTTTTTGAATCCACTACAATAGCCTGTTAAATGATGTAGCTGTTTTTAATTTTAACATCCCTAGAGCATCTGAAATGCTCTATTTTAATATAGATAAGGTAGTTACTCCTCTGCTTAAAATCCTTCTGAGCTTACTATAAATGTTTTCTAATGTACTTACCCCACTCCACTCCCCCTGTTCTTACTGTCTTCATAGGATTATCATTACCAGAAATTACTGTGGTTATATTTGGAAGACTATATGCCCTTAAGGCAGAGAAGGTACAATTCTGTCTTATTGACCAGTATATCTAAGCATCTGGTACATAATGGATACTGAATACATTTTGAAAATGTATCAGAAAGAGTTTTTATACTATGAAGAATATTGTTTGGAAATGTTCATAAAGCAAAAAGTATTTAAAAACACATAGAAATTTAACCAGAATAAGATGCAATCACTCCCTTTCAAAAAGTAACAGATCAAGAGAATAAAAGTAATATATAGATAATATCAATAAGAATAAACACTGCATATTTGTAAATACTCATGATAAATTATAAAAATTGACAATATTATAGGCTACAAAGGAAATCCCAAAGGATTCCAATCAGCAAAAATAATATGGGCTACATTTTAACAAAAATAAATAGCTAATACAAAAAGAAAAAACAAACTGCTGAGACTTTTTAAATACTATTTTATTTAATATTGGAGATAAAATATAAAAAATAAACATAATGTAAAAACTACTTAGATGTAAATGACAATAAGAGCACTGCATAGAAAAACTGATGAGTTAGATCTAAAGCAGGAATCAAAAGAAAATTAATAGCCATGAATACATTTACTAGAAAATGCTTGGAACCAGTAAAAAAGAGGAGTATAATAAAACAGGAGAGAATGAATCTGAAATCAAAATTCAAAATCAATACAATCGATACGTAAAGCCAAGATCTACTTCTTATAAAAGATCAACAAAATAGCCATCCTCTGTCAAAGCAGCTTATAAAAATATAGAAAAAATATAAATAAAAACTATTAGAAATTAAAAAGGAGCCACAGATATAGATAGAAAGTATAATTTAAAATTATAAGATAAGATAATATGTATAAGTTTATATAAGAAATTCTTGATGAAATACATAATTTTATAGAAAACTGTAAATTTTTAAATTAAAAGATACATGAATAGATCAATAATTTTATCAGACATCTGCCTGCAAAGAAAAGAGATCAGATGTAGATGGCTTTATAAATCACTTTATCAAACACTCAAGCAACAGAAAATGACCGTTATTTATATTTTTCTATAGCCTTGTAAAAGAAGAAAACTAATTGCATAATACAAGGCTAATATAGCCTTGATATTACAATTGAAAAAAAAAACAGAGCTCAAAAATAACTATGCACTCAAAAACTTTAAATAAAAATTCATAGTCATCTATTAGAAAGAATAATGCATCATGATCAAGTAATGTTTAGTAATGTAAGAATAGTTCAGCACTAGGAAATCTATGCTTGTAATAATGTTAACATATTTTAGAAATATATGATTATTTTAATAATGTAGAAAAGGCAGTGTTCAACCACTATTCTTGATTTTAAAAGGCTTGTAATAAACTCAATTGCCGTTAGATGTTTAGTCAGTATCATGGTAGAGGGCTTAATATACGCAGCAAGAAGAACAAAAAGCAATATGACGTGTATATATTAGAAGAAGAGAACAAACTGTCATTGTCACCTACTTAGAAAATCTAAAAGCATTTGAAAGTAAATCAAATAATTCACTATCAAAACAGAATAAATAGGAAATGATTCTCATGATTATTTTAATAAATGTAGAAAGAGCATTTGGCAAGATTCAACATGTGTTTATGCCAACAACCTTAGACAATTCAAGATGTCTGATAAAAGTCACTATGAAAATTCTACCGAGAATTTCTTTTTTGATGGTAAAATATTAAATGCTTTCACTCTAAGATTGGTAATAAATGAGAATGTTTACTTATAACTTCTATTCAAATGAAGATTTTATTGCTTCTAGGCCTTTTGGCTAAAATCAAGTACAAATCGAAGTTCTAGCCATTGCAATAATGCAAAGGAAAAATATGATAAAAGCTATAAAGATTTAAAAGAAAGAGGAAAATTGTTTCTATTTGCAGTGTGATTGTTTCTGTAGAAAATTCTTAAAAAAATGCAAAACATTTTCAGAAATAATAAGTGAATCTTATCAGTTTATAGTATAGAAGGTAAATAGACAATATTCAATTGAATTTTTACATAGTTTTAGCCAACTATGGAAAAATTAAATTATAAATTAATTCATTTACAGTCGTGTTTAAATTATTAAATATTTGGGAATCAATATAACAAAATATGTGCATTATCTCTACAAGGAAAACTACAAAACAACATGGAAAGAAATTAGACTTAATAAGTGAAGACATATACCATGTTCATAAAGTAAAAAAACTAAATATTATTATCATGCCAATTCTTCCCAAATAGATCTACAGATTCAGTGCAATTTTAAGTGTAAACCCAGTAGTCTTTTCTGTAGAGATTGAACTAATTTTAAACTTTATATGGAACTGGAAAGTACCTAGACTATCCAAAACAATTTTGAAAAGTAATTTATTTGTAGGATTTACATGACTTGATTTCAAACTTACTACAAAATTGCAATAATTAAAATAGTGACTGGCATAAGGATCAACACATAAATAAATGGAATTGAACAGGGGCCCCAGAATATGTTCACACATACTTTGTCATTTGATTTGTGACAAAGTTATGCAAGAGAAAACTAATTCCATCAAATGATGCTGAAGTAACTAAATATCAATATTATTTTAAAAAAGGAACGTGATACCTACTTTGTGTAATATACAAACATTAATTCAAGATGGATCTACACCTAAAAATAAAAGCTAAACTTATAAATCTTTCGGAGTAAAGCATAGAATAATATCTTCATGACTTGGGGTTACTAAAAGTTTTCATAAACAGGTAACAGAAAACAATAATACAAAAGAAAAAAGTAACATAATAGACTTTATCAAAATTAACAATGTCAGTTTATCAAAAGATATGAAATAAATAAATATGCAACTACAGGCTGGGAGAAGAAATATTTGCAAAATTTATCTGAAAAAATGTCTGGAATCTATGATATACAAGGAACTCTTACAACTGAATAATATAAAGCAAAATTCAATTTGATTCTTAAAATGCAAAATATGTGAACAGGCACTTTACAAAAGAAGGTATATAAGTAGCCAAAAACACATGAAAAAGTGTTTCAATTTTACCACTAAACAGAAAATAAGTGAAATAATATTTGCACAAAAATTAGATAGCATATAATTCCATTTATTAAAAAAAATTGGAATAGGATAAGTTAACTGATAGAGGAAAAATTCAGAGCAGTGATTGTCTTTGAGAAGGTGAGAGCACAGATTGACTAGAAAAGGGAATAAGGGAATTTTCTGGCTGATGAGCTCTAGCTGCCAGGTTTGTGCATTTGCCAAAACTCTGTAAAGACTCATTTGAAATTTGTGCGTTTCATTGTAAGTGAATTACTTTTAAAAGAAAAATGTACTAATATATAAAACTCTAGTTAATACTGTGAATGCTGAAGCATATAGAAAATATATTGATGTCTATGATTTACTTAAAATGCTTCAAAATCTAAAATATGTTATTAGATGAAAAACATTGATATATGAATAAATATGTGATAAAGCAAATATAGTACAATGTCAATGGTAGAATCTAGATATTTTGTTTATAGGTGGTAGCTGTACAATTCACCTTGGCTATCTGAAAATTTTATAATAAAAATTATACATAAAATATATAATATATAAAATTTTTTTAATCTAAAAAGAATAAATTGAAAATGATTATATCTGATAAAATAACCCAGAAGTTGGCTGAATAAAACATAAATATATAAAATAAAAGTTTTCTAGTAAATGTAATAGAAAACTCGGACTTAATTCATAATAATAACAAAGCTATAGGACTCAACTCACAATAGCAACAAAATCCATAAGACTCAATACTAGTAACAAAAGATAAAATGCAATAGAAACATATTTGACAAGAAATGTGTGAAAATGATATGACAAAAATTATAATGCTTTTCTGAACTAGATAATTTCTGAGCTGAATGCACAAAGACATTCCATACACCTGTGTGTAAATTGAATTCATATATATTCTATAAATTTTACTGAAACTAATATAATTCGATGCAATCCCAATGTAAAAAATCTAATGGAACATGAAAAGGTGACTCTGAAATGTAGTTAGAAGAGCAAAAAGATTGAAATAATAAAGCAAAGTTGGAATAAGAAAGAAAAATCTAAGGAAAAATACTTTGGCATGTTAATATAAATTATAACATGTCAGTAATTAAAATAATGTTGATTTGCCAAAACAATTATTGAGACAAAATAAGGAGCCCAAAAAGAAACTTTTATAAATATGACAATATAATAGAAATTATTTTAAATCAGCAGACATAGTATTTAGTAAAAGTCTTGGGACAATTACATATCTATTGAGAATGTAATAGTATTCAAACTCAACGATACATACTGAATTGATGAAGTTTCTGATAAATATAATGCAAAATAAACTTGGAAGAAGAAAGTAAAGAATATTTTATATGATTGTGGTGGATATCTTCAAGAAAACATAAAAATTATAAGCCATAAAAATAAAATTGACAATATTGACCGTGCATAAAGTTAAAATCTCTTTAAATAAATACATATCCTAAACAAAGATCTAAACAAAGGATAGAGCAAGAGAATTATCCATGGCATAGATAATGTAAATAGGGCACAAATAGATGAAGCACAGGAATAAAACTATTTGTAGTATATGTAGCTAGTTTTTACACTTAATATTTAAGAAGTTCTTTCAAATCAATAAGAAGATAAATAAACCAATAAAAAATAAGTAAAGCTATGAATTGGTAATTCATAAAAAATACAAATAAGTAATAAACAGGAAAAGAGGCTAAATACTATTTTATAGTAAATCATAAAATCATAAAATACGCATCACAAAAATATGCATTGGAATAACAGAATTTTTTTAGTCTGTAAAAATGCAAATATATTTAATTTATAATGACTAATGTTAGAGAATGAAAAAATCACATCTGTTGATAAAAGTAAAAAGAAGCTCTAGAGGGAGATTTTGTAGATCTAACAAATTTTAAAATATTCTTTTAATTATCAGCACCAGGAGTAGGCATACATCCTTATCTATACAAGTACATAAAGAGTAATATGCAAGTGTGTTTATTGCAGTGTTTTTTTTAAGAATATAAAAAAATGGAGAAAATCTATATTTGCAAATATTAGAAATGGCTAAATCAATGGTATACTCCCAATATGAAATATTATGCACAAATTAAAAGTTTATATACTTACATGAAAAGAGATTCGTTATTCATTGTTGATTAGAAATCAAATAACTTGTAAAAATAATGTGTATCTAATTATTAAGAAACTATATACTTTTAAACTATGTCAAAAATGGTCCAGAAATATAAAAAGTTAAGGCCTTGATAGGAATTTTCTATGTGAGAAATATTTATTTGAGAAGTTTAAAGAGAGGTAATACATTCATGTTTTTATATCTCTTTCTGTAGGCTTATACATTCCTCCCCTCCAACACACACACATTCTAAGAGACAGCAGCCTATGAATTTCTTGAAAAAATTTGTTTTAAAAAAGAAATTGTAATGAAAGAAAAAGGAAACAATGAAGTGGAGAGGGGGAAAAGAAAACAAGAAAACAAGGAAAAGAAAGATGGATGGAGAAAAGAAAGACCACTTTGCAGACAGGAAAGGGGCTAATGGAAATTAGAAGTATTTAGAGAATGAAAGACAGACTGTGGAGACAATTGAATAATGAGTTGTGAGGAGGGACAGATCTTCACAGCCAATAAGCTTAGATGCTGGAAATGGGGTTCGTACTTTAGAAGGCCCAGATATCACAAATACACACATAGCAGTATGCTCAAGACCCCATGGGTATTCCCTCACTCGGGATCTAATATCCATTATTGGCCCAGCCAGCATGACACTAAACTTCCACTGTTGTTAGTAACACTGTTCAAGCCCCAGGGGGAGATGCTTTTCCGTATTTATTTTCTTATGTCTTTGAATCAAATGGCGGCTGCATTCGAATTCTGATTTTTGTGGGTATACAATTTATTTCATTACCCAGGTAATAAGCATAGTACCCAATAGACAGCTTTTCTATCCTTACTTCCTCCCACCCTCCACCCTCAAGTAGGCCCTGGTGTCTATTATTCCCTTCTTTGTGTCTATGTGTACTCTATGTTTAGCTCCCAGTTGTAACTGAGAAAACATGTGATATCTGGTTTTCTCTTCCTGCATTCATTTGCTTAGGATAATGGCCTCCAACTCCATCCATATTGCTAAAAAGGACATGCTGTCATTTTTTTTATATGGCTGTATAGTATTCCATGGTGTAAATGTATCACATTTTCTTTATCCAATCTACTAATGATGGGCATTTAGGCTGATTCCATGTCTCTGCTATTGTGAATAGTCCTGCAATAAACATACGTGTGCATGTATCTTTATGGTAGAATGATTTCTATTACTTTGGACATATACCCAATGGGATTACTGGGTCAAATGGTAGTTATAAGCTCCCTAAGAAATTACCAAATATATTTCCATAATGGCTGAGCTAATTTATATTCCCACCAGCAGTGTATAAGTATTCTGTTTTCTCCACAATGTCACCAGCATCTCTTACTTTTTGACTTTTTAGTAATAGCCATTCTGGCTTATGTGAGATAGTATTTTATTGTGGTTTTTATTTGCATTTCTCTAATAATTAGTGATATTGAATTTTTTATATGATTTTTGGCTGCACACATATCTTATTTTGACAATTGTCTGTTCATGTCTTTTGCCCACTTTTTAATGAGGTTGTTTGATTTTTTTCTTATAAATTTGTTTAAGTTTGTTATAGATTCTGGATATTAGACCTTTGTCAAATGCATAGGTTGCAGATATTTTTTCCTATTCTGTAGGTTGCCTGCTTATTCTACTGATAGTTTCTTTTGCTGTGCAGAAGCTCTTTAATTATGTCCTATTTATCAGTTTTTGTTTTCTTACAATCGCTTTTGGCACCTTTGTCATGAAATCTTTGTGAGGGCCTGTGTTCAGAATGCTATTTCTGAGGTTATTTTCCAGTTCATCTACAAACAGAAATAGTTTGATTTCCCCTCTTCCTGTTTGGATGTCCTGTATTTCTTACTCTTGCCTGATTGGTCTGGCTAAGACTATATTGAATCGGAGTGGTGAGAGTAGGCATTTTTATCTTGTTTTGGTGCTGAAGGAGATTGCTTCTAGCTTTTGCCCATTCAGTATTATGTTGGCTGTGAGTTTGTCATAGACGACTCTTACTGTTTTGACATATGTTACTTCAATACCTAGTTTTGAGTGTTTTTTACATGAAGAGGTGTTAAATTTTATGAAAAGCTTTTTTTTTCTGCTTCTATTGAAATAATCATGTAATTTTTTGTTTTTACTTCTGTTTTTGTGATGAATCACATTTTTTGATTTGCATAGATTGAACCAAGCTGGCATCCCAGGAATAAAGCCTACTTGATTGTGGTGGATTAGCTTTTTGATGTGCTGCTGGATTTGGTTTGCTAGCATTTTGTTGAGGAGTTTTGCATCAACGTTCTTTAAAGATATTGGCCTGAAGTTTTCTTTTTTTGTTGTGTCTCGGCCAGGTTTTGGTATTAGGATGATGCTGGCCTCATAGAATGAGTTTGGGAGGAGTCCCTCCTCCTCAATTGTTTTTGGAATAGTTTCACTAGTAGTAGCACCAGTTTTTGTTTATACATTTGGTAGAATTTGAGTGTGAATTCATCTAGTCCTGGGCTTTTCTGGTTGAAAGGCCATTTAATGCTGATTCAATTTCAGAATTCATTATTGGTCTGTTCAGGAATTTAACTTATTCCTTGTTTTATCTTGGAAGGGTGTGTTTCCAGAAATTTATCCATTTCTTCTAGGCTTTCTAGTTTGTGTTCACAGAGGTGTTCATAGCATCTCTGAGGGCTTCAGCTTCTTTTTGTATTTCCATGGGGTCAGTGATAATGTCCCCTTTATCATTTCTGATTTTATTTGGATATTCTTTTTTTCTTTATTGGTTTAGCTATCAGTCTATCAATCTTATCTATTCTTTCAAAGAACCAATTCCTGAGTTTATTAATGTTTTGTACTTTTCTTGTATCTCAATTTTATTCAGTTCAGCTCTGATTTTGGTATTTTCTTGTCTTTTGCTAGCTTTGGGGTTGGTTTGCTCTTGATTTTCTAGTTTCTCTAGTTGTGATTTTAGGTTGCTAATTTGATGTTTTTCTAACTTTTCAATGTGGGTGTTGATTGCCGTTAACTTTCCCCTTAAAACTGCTTTAGTGCGTCCCGCAGATTCTGGTATGTTGTATATGTGTTCTTATTAGTTTCATTGAATTTCTTGATTTCTGCCTTAATTTCATTATTTATCCAAAAGTCATTTAGGAACAGATTAATTTCCATATAATGGCTTTATGTGATCTTCTTAGTATTAATTTCTATTTTTATTGTGCTGTGGTCCAAGAATGTGGTTGGTGTTATTTCAGGGGTTTTTTTGTTGTTGTTGTTTTTGTTTTAGCTTGTTGAGAACTGTTTTATGGCCCATTGTGTGGCCAATTTTAGAGTATGTGCTACGTGCAGATGAGAAGAATGCATATTGCGTTATTTTGGAGTGGAGAGCAATGCTAAATTTAGAAATGCTAAGTCCATCTGGTCAAGTGTGAGTTTAGGTCCCAAATATCTTTGTTAGTTTTCTGCCTTAATGATTGGTTTAATGCTGCCAGTGGAATGTTGAAGTCTCCCAGTATTATTGTGTGGTTACATGAGTCTCTTCATAGGTCTTTAAGAACTTGTTTTATAAATCTGGCTACTCCTGTGTTGTGTGCATATATGTTTAGGACAGTTATGTCTTCTTGATGAATTGAACCTTATAGCATTAGGTAATGCTCTTCTTTGTCTTTTTTGATCATTATTGATTTAAACTCTGTTTTGTCTGAAATTAGAATAGCAACCACTGCTTTTTTCTTTTCTCCATTTGTTTGGTAGATTTTTTCCCCACTCCTTTATTTTGAGCCTATGGATGTCATTGCATGTGAAATGGGTCTCTTGAAGACAGTATTCGATTGGGTCTTGCTTCTTTATCCACTTGTCACCCTCTGCCTTTTAATCAAGGTATTTCATCTATTTACATTCAAGGTTAATATTGATATTTGCAGATTTGATTCTGTCATCATGTTGTTAGCTGGTTATTATTCTGACTTGACTGTGTAGTTGTTTTATAGTGTCAATAGTTCTGTGTAATTAATTGTACTTTTGCGGTGGCTGGCAACAGTCTTTCTTTTCCATATTTACCACCCTCTTAAGTACCTCTTGTAAGACAGATCTGGTGATGACAAATTCCCTTAGTATTTACTTATCTTAAAAGAATTTTATTTCTCATTTGCTTATGAAGTTTAGTGGCTGGATATGAAATTCTTGGTTGGAATTTCTTTTCTTTAAGTATGCTGAATATAGGCTCCCAGTCTCTTCTGACTTGCAAGGTTTCTGCTAAAATGTCTGCCATTAGCCTGATGGGGTTCCCTTTGTAGTTGCTATGACATTTCTCTTTAGCTGCCTTTAGTATTATTATTTTTTTTTCATTTCTACCTTGGAGAATCTGATAACTATGTGTCTTGGAGACAGATTATTTAGTATCTCTCAGGGATTCTCTGCGTTTCCTCAATTTGAATGTTGGCTCTGTAGTAAGATTGTTGAAATTTCCATGAATGATATCCTCAAATATGTTTTCCAAGTTGTTTGCTTCCTTTTTCTCCTTCTCTTTCAGGGACATTATTGCATCATAGACACAGTCTCTACATAATCCTATATTTCCTGGAGGTTTTCTTTACTCTTTTTAATTATCTTTCTTTATTTTTGTCTAAGTAATTTAATTCAGAGAACCAGTCTTTGAGCTCTGAGATTCTTTCCTTAGCTTGGTCAATTCTGCTGTTAATATTTATGATTGTATTATGAAATTCTTGTAAGTATGTCTTTCAGCTCCATCATATCCATTTCTTTCTTGAAATGGTAATTTTGTTTTTCAGCACCTGTATTTGTTTCATTGTATTCCTTAGATTCCTTGGGTTGGTTTTTACTTTCTCCATAATCTCAATTATCTTTATTCCTATCCATATTCTGAATTCTATGCCTGACATTTCAGCCATTTCTTCCTGGTTAAGAACCATTTCTGTGAAACTAGTGCAGTTGTTTGGAGGTAAGAAGACATTCTGGCTTTTTGAGTTGCCAAAGTTCTCGCACTGGGTCTTTCTCATCTGCATAGGCTGATGTTCCTTTCATCTTTGAAGTTTCCATCCTTTGGATAGTTTTTATTTTTATTTATTAATTTTTTTATTCTTTGCTTTTATCTTCTTTGATGCCCTTGGGGGTTTCATTATGGTATAAGGTGGGTTCAGTCAACTGGCTTCATTTCTAGAAGATTTCTAAGGACCAAGGCTTAGATCAGCACTTCTGGGCTGCATGTTCTAACTCTGAGGGCCTGGTATCAGTCCCCTTGCTTTGTTTTCTGTCCTCTGGAGGTTAGGAACCTGCTGCACTGGAGTGGCCAAGGTACTCCTGGTTCACTTGCCACAACACTCCATTGGTTGGCATTATATAAGGCACTTTGTCATGGCTGTGGCTGCAAGATTCTTACTTGCTCATACATGCCACCAGCTGCAGAAGCATAGTGGGATGTATGTGTGTCACTGAGGTGGGGCACCAGCAGGAGCAAGTTAGCAGTGATCCTTACCAGTTTTTCCAGCACTCTGTGGTTTCAGTGTAGAGATGAATCTATTTTGGTTTCTCATTTCTTATTCTAGCTGGATAATATTCTGGTATTTTTCAGCTTCAGAAACTGAAGACCCTAGACCAAAATCATGTTTTTTGGTGGTAACTTTGTTTGACCTTCCCTCTCATGGTGACTACAAGGCTACAAGGGGAGCACACATACCCATGAATGTAGCAATGTGTATGTCCACCTGCCTGCCTTACAGGGTACCTGGAAAAGCCACGATTTTCTTAAATTTGTGTGTGTGTGTGTGTGTGTTTACAAGTAAAAATCATGAAATATAATACCAATTCCTACTCTTAATGTATAAATCTAGATACTAGTTAAGGAGTGGTAAAATTGAAATATAAATATTAACAACTTGTATAAAAAAGATAAAATACTTAACAACTTTTGATAATGATAATTTATCATAAGCAACCATGTAAGTATTTAAACATGATATATAAAAATTCTAATTTAATTTCTAAATCTAAGTGTATTTAAGAACATTAGTAATTTAAGTTGCTACTGCCACAGCAGGCTGAAATTTCTAAAACTAAAATTAATAAAACACTTCCTAATAATTACAATAAATCATGAAAGGTTGTCAAAGTTGGCATTTTCATCAGTAGTCTATAAATTATGCAAAACTCTTGATTATAGTGATTATCAGTGATTTTGCTTAAATACAGATGATATATATTTTATGAAAAATCTGTAATAATTATTTGTCTTAATATTGTTACTTATCCAACAGCAGTGGTCCATCAGTAGAATACTCAGACATGTGCAATGTAATTGAATGAATGATTATTTCATATTTTGCCAAACGTCAATGTTATAAAAATTTAGCTCTATGTTTTTCTAATTTGTTGTTATAAATGAACAAATATGAAGGTCTGAGAATGAGATATATTTTATTTAACAGATTGGCAATTTGATTTAGATCCTTTGAATATTTGCTTATAAGGTATATGATCCTCCATGTGTACTCTGGTCCCAAGTCCGGCAGATTTTATGTACTGACTTGTTGGAGTTTCTTCACAGTTTAAGTCCTTTATCCGGCTCTTTCCTCTTCCTTGCCATTCTTCATGTGGGAAACATTCACAAAGCCAACAAATCTGTTAATCTACCCCTGTATGGAGCTTCTCTCTCATTTTAGCAAACTTAGACCCTGAACAAACTCCTTTGCTTACTCTGTGGTTTTAGCCTCCCACTCTGTTTTGTATAAAATACTACATGGAGAATTTTGTCCTCTTCATCATCTGTGAGATTCTTCACCCCACTTGAAGGCACTTGATATGTCTTCATTTCCCATACATACTATCTCCTGCCATGATGGGAACATAGATAGGGCCATGCATAAAGAATAAGAATTGGGGTGTGATGGTGGAGCTTCTTTTTCTTTCCCGTCTGTTAATACATACCACTTTTTTTGTGCTGGAATAAGCACTGAATTTGGAACCAGAATCCATATTAAATGAGTTCAAGCACTAGTTTAATTCTATTTGCTATCGCCCCTAGAAAGACATGTTGTCTTAGGCTTTTCCTCTGTAAAGTGAAGAGGAACAGAGAGGGAAATGGATGGAGTGATATGGTTTGGCTCTGTGTTCCCACTCAAATCTCATGTCGAATTGTAATCCTCATCTGTTACAGGGGGGCATGGTGGGAGGTGATTGGATCGTGGAGGTGTATTTCCCTGATGCTATTTTCATGATAGTGAGTGAGTGAGTTCTCATGAGAATTGATGGTTTAAAAGTGTGGCACTTCCCCCCTCACTCTCTCTGTCTCTCCTGCCACCATGAGGAGAAGGTGCTTGCTTTCCCCTCACCTTCCACCGTGATCGTAAATTTCCGGAGGCCTCTCCCACCATGCTTCCTGTTAAGCCTGTGGAACAGTGAGTCAATTAAATCTCTTTTCTTCATAAATTGCCCAGTCTCAGGTAGTTCTTTACAGCAGTGTGAGAACAAACTAATACAGATAGTTTCTTCCTAACCCAAATCTTATTATGCATTAATAGTTGAATTCTCTACCTCTGCCAGGAAGCAATTAAGAGAGAGAGAAAATGAACCTCAACTACTACCACTGAAAAAGGGGTGAGGTAAAAGCAGGCATTTGGAAGACACTGAGCTGGAAGATCTACAATTCTTGCTCCTAAGATAACCATGTTAACAACTCCTATGATGTGTAGGCACAGCAAGATAGTGGCATCTCAGCAGATTAAATTATTTTCAAAAGTAATGAGCTTCTTTTATAGGCAACAGATTTACTACAAAATAATTTGAGCTATTTTTCTCCTTGCCTCCCCAACAAGATAAATAAGAATTTGTTTTCTGGATATTTGGATTTTTCTCCAAGGAACAGATAGGCTATTGTGTTCAAAGTCAACCATCATTTAAATAAATTAAAAAAAAAAACACTATTTGGCTAAAGAAGCAACATCTTCACCCTTTTGGAATGTGACTGAACTCTAGAATACAGTGGAAGTGGCACTATGCCAATTTCACAGGTGGCCTGGGTAGTTTGCTCTGACTTCCCACTTCCTGTCTGCCCCACAGTTTTGTCAAAGGCACAGCTCACT
Source organism: Cacajao melanocephalus (assembly GCA_963573385.1). NCBI lineage: Eukaryota > Metazoa > Chordata > Mammalia > Primates > Pitheciidae > Cacajao > Cacajao melanocephalus. The sequence goes on along the minus strand of CAUYLG010032724.1, from coordinate 36,492 downwards.
GAGAGAGAAAGGCCAAAGTCCAAATGGTAAAAACAAGAGTTCTTCAGACAGGAATGTACCTAAAACTTGTCACTCAATGATAATTAGACGTGGGTAGGAGGAATGAAAGGAAGATTCATTATCAGACAGCTGTGTTTTTTTCACTAGAATTTGGTTTAGGGGAGAAATGTGAACTGTCATAACTAATATCAATGATGCTGGTGTCTCTTTCAAATACATAAATACCAAAACGGATGGGAGAAGCCCCAGGACAGAAAGCTACATCTCATGCCATGGGGGATTCTTGCCTTTTCATTTTTAAGAGATCAGACATGATTAATATCTGCCCTAACTCAAAAGGAAATCTTGTTAGCTTAAAGAAAAGCTCTCCTAATTCTTCTCATCTTACCTGAACAGCTTCCCTGATGGACACTGATACCCTCCAAATAACATTTCTTTGGAATGTGAACCATCTCTTCTCATAGCTAAAAAGTGTATGAAATATAGCATAAGTAGAAGAAGAACAGTATATCTTTTAAAATGATGACAATGTTAGGTTTATGTTAGGGTCTCACACTCTTGCCTCAGGGAAAGAAAGGGAAGAGAGAGATGATAATGAGAAATTTATCTGATTCTACTGAGGCCTTGCCTAAAAATTCAATTCTTCAGTTTTTTAATATGTGCTCACTTTTCTCATTCAGATATTGGAAGGTACTCAATATTGTATGAACATTCCTTGGTGGTTCATGAAATCCTGGTGACTTGGGTCTGGGCCCAATCTCAATTCATTTGCAAGGTAAGCATCAATGTTGCCAGTGTTGCACTTTATTGGGAAAATGTTCTTTCCCTTTGGCTATTATCGTGCCTATATATTTTATGAACTAGAGGATTTTACTTTATCATTCCCCTCCCAATACATACACATGCACATGCATACACATAGAGTCAACTCTGGCAGGGTTTTTGGGATATCTAAAGAGCTATATATGAAAGCAAGAATCTTTGGAAAGAAATATCCTACTAGGTATGAATGCAAACAACAATATGATACAGTATTGAAAATAGGTACAAAAAAAAGTAACTCTCTTTGCCCTGTATTTGTACAGCTGTCATATCAGTATTGCATACTGATTGATGCTAGTTGTGTCTAGTTAACTTCTGCCATTTACTGACAAATCTAGGTTGCAATAGATTAAATCTGTTCAACTGAGTCAATTGCTTAATTTGAATAAGCCATACCCTCTATTCTCAAAGTATATAATACGTTCACTTTTAAAGAAAGGGACTGGCAATTTCTAGAGAAGTATCATTTATTTAAAAGTAATAAAAACCCTTAAACATATAAGGAAGTTATTTACATAGGACTTATTTTAAAATACGTTATACCATACTCTATGGAATGCATACTCGAAACAGACTGGCTGTTTAAATCCCAGATCTTACTAGCTATATAACCTTGGGCAAGATGCTTAACCTCTCAGTGTCTTTGTTATTTCAAAACAGGGTAATAATGACAGTTCTAACCTCATGAGAATGTTATGTGGGTTAAAAAGATTAATAAATGTTAAGTATTTAGAACTGTGTCTGGAATAGAGGAAGTTCTATGGAAGTTTTTAACATAAAATTATATCTTCCTAATAGGATTAGATAGTGAGATGGGTAATATTGAGTGTCAACTTGATTGGATTGAAGGATACAAACTATTGATCATGGGTATGTCTGTGAGGGTGTTGCCAAAGGAGATTAACATTTGAGTCCGTGGGCTGGGAAAGGCAGACCCACCCTTAATCCGAGTGGGCACCATCTAATCAGCTGCCAGCACAGCCAGAATATAAAGCAGGAAGAAAAACATGACAAGACTAGACTGGCTTAGCCTCCCAGCCTACGTCTTTCTCCCATGCTGGATGCTTCCTGCCTTCGAACATCAAACTCCACAAGTTCTTCAGCTTTGGGACTCAGAATGGCTTCTTTGCCCTTCAGCTTGCAGAGTATATTGTGAGACTTTGTGATCATGTGAGTTAATACCCTTTAATAAACTACACACATACACACACACACACACATACACACACACACACACACATTATTAGTTCTGTTTATCTATTAGTTCTGTTTTTCTATTAGTTCTGTTTCTCTAGAGAACCCTGACTAATACAGATAAGTAAATTCTTCTAATGCATTAAGCATAGTATCTGGCATGTAGTAATTACCACATTCATTCCCTAGTATTACACAAATTGGAAATTATTTACATTTTCCACTAACCACTCATTACATTGGTGCTGATAAAGGGATATAACAATTGGATAAAGACAAAATATAGCCTTTATTTAGCACCTACTATGTATCAGTCACCCCACTAGCCATCAGCATTAAATTGTCTCTGCTAATTTTCACTAAAACCAAATAAAGTACAACTGCCACAATTTTACATAAGAGGTGATAAAACCCAGGAAGGTGAACCAAAAGACAAACCATAAAAACGTGAAGCAAGTGAGTCCTGGAGAACTCAGACTTGCCAGACACCAAAATCCAAGCTCATTCTGCTAGATTTTCAAGGAGCTAACAACTTAGTGAGCAGATAAATGTACATAAATAATTATGGGCATAGCATACCAGACATTGACAAACATCTAAACAAAGCTATAAGGAGTATGTGAACACAGCAAAGGGAGAGGCATCAGATTGGAGGATAGAGGAAGCACTTTAGAAAAAAGATGGCATTGTTCTTACTGCCAGGGAAAAGTATTCCTTCAATAACAATGATCACTGGCCACAGAACAAGCTTTGCATTGGATACGATATTCAACAAACAGTAGGGTGCAGTGGTAAATGTATACAAATGAGTGAACACTGAACCCGGAGTAAGGGCAGATGGACTGGAAGAGGGTAAAGGAAAAAGACTAGGAGAAAAGGTAGAGGGCATTATGAAAAACATCCCAAAAACTCATGCCTTGGGACTCTTAAAACCCTGGAGAACTGTGCTGAACACAAATCTTGTATGCTGTCTCATACTTAACTGCCTGTTTATCCACAAACGTTACACATGCCTCTTGGGCAACTATGCCCATGCTATCTTTGCCTAGCTTCCCAGCAGCTGTAGTCTGAATTGAAGTCCCAGAAGTGCAGAGCTCTGTCCCCCTCATGCCAAGCCCTCTCTGTGCTAAGGTATCTATCCACTTCCTAACTTGGAAAAAACACCCTATGGAGAGGCTTGGGGTATGATTGCCTGCACAGCTGTCAAGAGGTTGAAGGATGCAACCTTGGGGAGTTAGCTCTGTATGGAATAAACTTGGACCAATGGACAAAAAGAGGTGGCAGGGTGCGAGGAAGGTGAGTTCCCTTTCATTTCTTCATTCTCTGGGCTATTATGAGGTACAGTTTCTGCTAAGTGCCTAGCACACACATGTGCTGAGCAACTGCCGTGTCCCATTGAAGTTCACTGTGTAGCAAATGCCAGCTCAATTGTGCAGAGCATTGCATTGCGTTACATCTACCCTTGTTTTGCGTCTACCCTTGATTTGTTTCTCTTTTGTTTTCTACCTTACCATGAGCTTCTGCCTCTCAAATAATAATAATTTTAAAAACCCAGAACTTTAATCCTTGCCTCAGGCTCTGCTTCCTAGCGGACTAGAACTAAGGGAAGAACAATGTATTTCCCTATTTATCCATACACTTGTCTACCCCTAATTTTCAAGCACTTTTTACCAACCCTTTAAAAATCCTTAAAAGTTTCATAAAGAGAGTAGATTAAGCAATGTATAATGCATTCCTGTAATTCAGCTACTCAGGCTGAGGAAGGAGGATCACTTCAGCCCAGGAGTTGAAGACTGCAGTGAGCTATGACTGCAACATTGCACTCCAGCCTAGGCAACAAAATTGTGAGATCCCATATCTAAAAGTAAAATAAAATAAAAAATAAATAAGAGAGAGAAAAAAATATATTAAAATTCAACACTCTAGGCCAAACCATAGAGTCCTATGGAGCTTTCATACATCATTTTATTCAAAGCTCTGATTAATGACAGAATTCATATCTTAAGATGCTAGTCCCATTCTCAAACACCATGGTTAACTCTTATTAGTTTTGTTAGTGCTTCTAGTAGTTGCCTTCTGAATAATGGAAAGAGACTCACCCATATTCACTCATTTATTTATTTATCAATAATTGACTAAATTCTTAGCACTAGTAACTATCCTAAGTATTGAGACAGAGAGGGGTGTGTGTGTGCGTATGTGCATGTGTGTGTGTGTGTGTGTGCATGCTTGCTCATATAACATTTCTAGGGATTTTGCAATCAGATATCAATCAAAAATAAGATATCACATTCAAAATCCATACATATGCTATGCAGTGTCAATTTTCTGATTGCGAACTTAGCTTGTATTTTTGCTCTAAGAGTGGCAAAAGGAGACAACAGTGACACTGCAGTTGCAGCTCTACCTTTGTAGCCCCAATATTGTCAACTAAAAGGGAAAGATTTCTATCACTCAAATGATAGTTAAAGCACATATATTTTTATCATTTTAATTTTGTATTGGCTAGTGAGTTTGAACTTACGCAGAATCTTTTTTGCTATATATATATTTAAAGGTTTCTTTTTTATTCCCCCCCCTTTTAGGAAAATAAAACTAAGTCCTATTGCCTTGGCTCTCTTGATTGTCATTGTGTCTTTTCTGGAATTGATAAAATCAGATTATTTGCTTTATTTTTTCTTGGTATTGCTAGCATCCTAACTTTGAGTAACCTAGAATACCCTGATAACTCCGTTGGTCAGGTTATTACTACAATTAAAGCAGTTTAGCTCCAGGAGGAAAATACATTTCTTAAGAGAAAACAAAATGAAAAAGACTAGCTCTGATTTGGGGGTGAGTGAGATGTAGATTTTAAATTAGCAGAAAGGTAAAGTCATAAGGGCTGTTTCCTATACAAAGTTATCTTGTCCATTTCAGATTCAACTTTTTTTTTTTTCTGTGTGTGCCTCTCCCATCCTTGATGGAAAGGCTTGGGCTTATCAAGAGGCAAAAAAGCATTAAAACATGTCAGTCGTTCATGCAGAACAACAAAATATGAACCTAGAAACAATGCCTCTCATAGTATGTCCATGAACTGCTCTTTGGCAGGTGTCTGTAGTTAAGAGCTTGTGCCTGAAAATAAATTGTCATTAAGCAGCGTATTCAGTTCAGCTGACCATGTTTTCATGGTAAGACTTTCTCAAAGTGAGTAGAGTGCTGATTTATATTCTGGCACCAGAATCTTATTTCATCACATAAAGGTGGTTTGAGTAGCCCTGACATACTGCATTAGTCAAGACAGTCTTTGTTACAATGTAGCAACAACAACTCCAAAATTTCAATGGTTTAACCCAACCCAACTGATATGGTTTGGCTCTGTCTTCCCAGCCAAATATCATCTCCAATTGTAATCCCCACATGTCAAGGGAGAGACCTGTTATCCACAAGTGCCAAGGGAGGGAGGTGATTAGATCTTGGGGATGGTTTCCCTCATGCTGTTCTCATGCAAGTGAGTGAGTTCTCAAGAGATCTGATCGTTTTTTATAAGTGCTTGAAGTTCCTCCTTCGCACCTTCTCTCTTCTGCTACCTTGTGAAGGAGTGTGCTTTCCCATCCACCATGATTATAAGTTTCCTGAGGCTTCCCCAGCCATGTGTAACTGTGAGTCAGTTAAGCCTCTTTCCTTTATAAATTACCCAGTCTCAGGGAACTTCTTTATAGCAGTGTGAAAATGGACTCATACATCAATTCTAATTTCTCATTCACGTTACTCATCCCACATAGGTTGGTAGGGGCTCAGCTGCAGTCTTAGGGATGGGCTGTGGGAGCTTTCACCCTCTAGCAGCTGAACCTCTTGTACTGTGTGTCTTTTTCATTTACCATCACAGGAGAAGAGAGACAGACAAGCAAGAGCCTGTATGCCTCTGTCACATAAGTAACACCTGCCACTTCCACTCACATGTCATTGGCAAGACCTAACCACAAGGCCCCACTCAACTTCAAGAAGGATGGCAAGTGGTGGGAGCAAACAGAGTATCTGGTGAGCACCAGGGTCACTGCCATATCCACCATGCCAAACTATCTGAGCTTACTAAATTAATAAGTTTATAAATCATAACTAATTTCATGTGCTTGAACATGACAACACAATTAGAGAGGCACCTAAGATTTAGCATTTTCTCAATGTTCTCTCTTTTTTTTTTTTTGAGATGGAGTCTCTTTCTGTCACCCAGACTAAAGTGCAGTGGCATGATTTTGGCTCACTGCAACCTCTGCCTCCCAGGTTCAAACAGTTCTCCTGCCTCAACCTCCCAAGTAGCTGGCATTGCAGGCATATGCCACCATGCCTAGTTCATTTTTGTATTTTTTTTAGTACAGTTGGACTTTCCTCATGTTGGCCAGACTGGTCTCAAACTCCTGACCTTTAGTGATCTGCCCACCCTGGCCTCTCAAAGTGCTGGGTTTATAGGCATGAGCCACTGTACCTGGCCTAGTTTCTTCTTTATGACCTTTAACTGGTAGTGTTACATTTTGCAATCCTTAAAAGACTGCTGTAAATGGGAAAATGCCTTATGTTGAAATTTGAATCAGCACTAGCACAATCTTGTCTTCTGATTGATGTAACCAGATTCTTGAAGAGAAAAAGTCCTCCTTGATCTGTCCTCTTGCTCTGGACCTCAACAACATTAGGGAAATACCTTGGGTCCTGGAGGGGTAGCTCATTCCTTGGAGGACTCACCTCCTCTAATACATTTTTGATAGGCCTAGCATCTCTAGACAAGCCACCCGCCACCTCTGCCTTGTGCAGAATTTGCATTATCTAAAGATCACTCTGTAAGCTATGGTCCATTCGCCTTGGCAAATACTGTTTAAATATAGCATCCATAAATAAATGTTAAATAATTCATGAACATAATTTTGTAAATTCTGCTAGGCCACACCTCTCTGGGGGCATATTTATGAACATGCGTCAGCCCGGAATCAATGTGTCTGCCAAGCTCCTTGCCTCTGAGGCAGAATTCCCACATCTAGCCCAAAATGCTGCAAACGGCTCTGATTCCCCTTCAGTAGTCATCCATCATACTGTCACTTTAATTCAGATGCTGCTACTTGTTTTAATAACATACATCTTACACAAAGAATATTGCTAACACAAGAATCTTGGGGTAGATTTTTACAACCTCATAAAATGGTATTAACCCTCTGATCCCTGATGTTCTTTTCATGCAGCAGGGGCCTCTGAATGCTTTCCCTGCCCCCTCCACACCCTCCAATCTCCCTGATGCTTATCAATAACCTTTGTTCATGGGGGCTATATAGCACCAGGGCCTGACATCAATCACTGCAGTAAAAATATTATTCCTCCAGCATTGCCCTGAAGAATTATGGAAAGAATAAAAGTGTTATTGCAGGAATTATTTAGCAAACAATAGATGGATAAAATGTATTACGGTAAGTGTTAAATTATATCACCTCATTACAGAGAGCCAACTTCAGATACCATGAAGGTGGCTCACTGCTTTTTCTAAGTAGTTCTGAAGAACAATGGCAAAGGCCACAAAAAGCTTTCAAAAGAGAACAGCAGACTATCACAACTAGGATATACTCTACTGAGGACACATTTGTTTGGGGGAATGATTTGGAAGAAAGCCTCCTCCTGCCCATTTTGAACAGTAAGTTAGAATTTACAGATGAGCAATGGGGGTTTATATTTAGTTGTTGACTGTAGGATGTTATTCTAGGAAAGAGAGATTCTTAAGAAAATAGATGTGTGGTCTAATCACCCCACTGCCACTTACCCACTCCTCACACCTTCTGCACACTCCTCTAAGTAGGGGTTGGGGTGACCATTTTCATTGGTGAGGGAAATATACATCTATTACAATTGGGTATTAGTTGGTTATAGAAAAGTGGACCATACCATTATTCGTAGCCTCTGCCAGTGTTGGAAAATAATGTTCTCGAAATGTCAGATTAAGCCAATTACTAAAATCAGGCCTGCATTTTAAATACTGTTAAGGATACCTAAACAAGGTTGGAAAATATGTTGATTTTTTTTTTTGACCAAGTAGTCTTTTATCAGTTAATGCAGATTTTTTTTCTTTCTTTTCTTTCTTTCTTTCTTTCTTTTTTTTTTTTTTTTTTTTAGGCATAATGTTACACTGGGCTCCTGGGATTCATTTGATCAACATGATTAAATTATTTCCTTACTCAGCTAGAAGGAAATTACTAGTTACCAGACATTATGTGTCTGTTAATTATGTGCAATAAGGCTCTCCCCTATCACACCAGCTCCTGCATTCATGTTCTGAGCATTTTAAAGGCATTATCTTAAAAAATTTTAAATATTGAAAAGGGACGGCTATAATTTTGTTTCATCTATTTAATAAATAAGTCATCTGTAAAGTCACTAGTACAAAGTGTTTCTTTGCCCTTTCTGTCAGCATAGACATTCTTAGGAAGAACATACTAAAAGATTCTTTTCACTTCTGTTTTCACAAAAGAAGATTTCTCTGTCAGTTTTCTAGGGCAACAGCCAGGTCTTCTGTTACCGAACAGAGTGAATATGAGCATTGCCAAAAAAACAAAAAACAAAACCCTATGATTGTGTAGCTCCTTGATGTGTTCTGCTCACCTGGGGTGGCTGATGGTGCCAAATTTACATTCCCTCTTGTATCTCAATCTACAATATGAGCTTTCAAAAGAGTTTTTTTTTTTTCCTTGCAAAGGAAAAGAGAACATATGGTAGCTGAGAGGCCTTATTTTGCCTCCTAATGAAATGATGTGCTTCTGTTTCATATTAAAGTGTTAATCGGTCTGAAATTAGGTCTTACCAAAAAAAAAATAGTGCCTTTAAAATACTTAATATGATTCATTTTCTGCAGTCAAAGCCAGATGACTTTTATTTTTGTATCAAAAAGAGAAAATGGAAAGCTAGCTCTTCCTTTCCTGATGCCCCCACACTTCCCCATCTGCCTGGGCTTGGGACCCAGATCCAATAACCGGTTTATAGAACAGAAAGCTCTTTAGAGTCAGAGCTTGCGCCAAAGCCTAGAAGGTTTTGTTTGAGTTTGAGAATCTTCATAGGTTTAGGAAATCTCAACGAATATTTCAAAGAAGGAAGTTTCACATTTGAAGTAGGTGATCCTATTAGGCGCTGAGAGACAGTGCCTTTGTTGTGGGCCCAGGCAGCATTTTATGTAAGATAGAGCCGTGTCCCACTAATATGCCAAGACATCACTTTCATGCCAGAAACAGATAGGGCTGAACTTGTTTCATGCACTTTGGCTTTCATTGTTAATAATGAATGACGAAAGTTCAGAGGAGAGGAACTAAGTGGATACTCAGCTTTAAAAGAATGAATTTTAACTAGCAACATGCCAAACTAGTTAGACACACCACTTAGATGATCAGCAAAGAGTGCACAAAGAAAGAACTCACCCTGCAACTCTGTCCACAGCCATCAGTTCACAAGGAGCCCACTGTGGGGCCACTGGTTATCCGGCAGTCCAGGAGGAGCAGGAGGTGACTCTCCTTCAAGATAGATTTCAACTACTTCAGGTCAAGTGACAGGTGCTTCTCATATCCCCGCCTCACTCCCAAGGCCTGAGGGTGGTAGGAGGACCCAGGAGTCACAAAATTGGAATCTCTTGTCCTGGTTTCACAGAATGGGAAGGAGATGGATATAGAAACAGGGTGAAAAAAAATGATTTTAAATCTTAATGGCTAAAAACATTGCTTAAATCAATTAGAATATCTTCTAAGTAAAGCCAACACTTGCAAATTCAGATTTTTTTTTATTATTTTTTCCCTTCTTCTTCCTTCCTACTTCTTAGTTCCTTCTTCCTATGCTCCTTCCTTTCTTCCTTCTTTCCCCCTTCTGCTCTTCCCCTTGCCTTCTTTTTCTTTTCTCGCACCCGCCTTTTCTTCCTCCTTCCCTCCCTCCCTCCCTTTTTTCCTCCTTCATTCATCCCTTCCTTTCTTACTCCCTCCCTTCCTTCCTTATTTTCTTCCTCTTCTTTTTCTTATTTTACTTTATAAGGTGACTTTCTGGAGAAAGAAGTCAATAACAAGAAAACACACTTTGAAGATCACTTACACAATATTTATTCATTCAACCAATATTCATTAAGTGCTTACTTTATGCTAGATATCTAGTAGGCATCCAGGATAGAAGACTAAACAAAATACACCCAGCCCCTTCTCTCAGGAGCTCAGAATCTAAGATACTGGGCTCAATATATTTTCAGCTCAGTCTCCTACATCATCTACAGTCAGAACTTTGGAGGATGAGAACTGATCATCTGTTTCATCAGTTTAATCATCAAAGATTCCAGTACATTCATTCAACTTGACATCTAGAGCAATTAAACAGGCATTTTAGCAATTGATAGTTTAAAAAAGATTTTCCACAATAAGGAATAAAACCACACAATTTGGGAATTTAAGTGGAAATTTAAATGATCTAGAATGTCAAATTATCTGAACAACACATTTGAGGCTGTCTTACTTTGTTTTAAGAGAGTGGGTGGATAAGGAGAAAAGGATCCTGTACTGGTAGGCAGGACATGGCAACTGTAGCCTGTTATTACCATGCTCTAAGGGTTACCTCGAGCACAGCCCTTCTTGATTCTCAGCAACCTGATCCATTATAGCAGGGTTTTACCATCTGCTTTCTCTACCTCATTGAATTGATGTGAAGATCAATAAAAATGCTATATAAATAGAATGAATTACACTAATATCTTTTGATAGTCAAGAGCCCTGCAAATTTAACTTCTGGGCCTTCAAAGCCAAATTTTAGAAAAGAGTTGCTTGATATTTAATGCCATGCAAATGAGCACATTCTCATACTCTCAGTTTAGAAGAGTGCCCTCAGCATCTCACTTCCCTGAGATGCTGAGGCACTTGTCCTAGCATTTAGGTCAAAGCGTTCTTTACAGATAATCTACAGGAAGATTTCACTTTAGGTGTCAGAATTTGCTTTAGAGTATTTCCCAGCCACATCCAGACCATGGCAGACCAGCCTTAGGAATAGACACAATATCATTGCCCAGAAAACTGTGGTAAGATATTGACTCACTCTTTTTCCACCTTAGAAAGTCAGGTTGAGATAGATGGATCATTAATTATTAGCTTATATTTTTGCAAGGCTATAAAATATAGAAACCCAGTTTTGCTTATTTTTTCTGTTAGTTCAAACTACCAGTTGTTTCAGTGCCACAACTGTAGCCATTCCCTATAAGCCTTGTCAGCTGTGCCTTTGACTTGTAAACCCACTGCCATTTGCAGTTTGATGACTGGATGTCTTTCCATACCAGCAGGATTGGGTGTATGCATTCATGTTGCCTTGTGCAGAATTATTCCTCTGTCTTGCACAATTTGCCTCCCAGCTTCCCTCATCTGACGCATCTTAACAACCAATCCTAGAATGTCTTTCTCCCTGGAGCATGTATTTTTCTTCTATGGTTTGAATTTTGGATGCCATGATCCTTTCCTTTTCCCAGGAGACTGGCCTTTGGTGTCTAATTATATGCCCCTTTATTTCCCTTGTTTAGAACATACTCAGATTTCTGTTCCCTTTAGATTATTCCTCCCAATTTGGAACCTAGCTATAGCCTTTGGATTTCTGCCTTACAATCTCTTGAAAGGTAAACTCTTCCCTGATAAGAAACATTATTGATATTTATTTTACATTCCTTCTTTTTTGTACTTTAAGTATTTAGAGATGTACAATATTTACAAAACAATGTTGCCTATAATAGCAAAAATGAGATTTGCCTGTTCATCAATAAATTAGTGAAATAAAATGTGCTATATTAGCATGACAGTATATTAAGCAGTATTAATGACATGTATAGAGATGAATATTTACAGACATTGAATATATACATGATATATATGGTACCTATGGTAGGTTTAACTGTGACTCCCACTTATTCACCACTCCTGAATTCACATCCCCTGCCATGTGACTGTACAGTTTCTCCCCCTAGAGGCAGAGTACACTTCTCCACCCATTAACTTTAGGCTTGACTACATGTCCTGCGTGCGGGATATTAGCAAACATACAAGCAGAAGCTTGAAATGTGCTTGCACACTTCTTCCTTGAGCTTTTAACATCACCATGAGAAGATAATGCCTTGGCTAGTTTACTAATCACAGGAAGATGGGAAACATATATAGACAAGATTTGAACCTGATCTATAATTTGGAACCGTGCTTAGTTGAGCCAAGACTGCATCAGCCTACAAACCACCTTGATTCTCACTACCAGCCTAACAGCAGTTGCATGAACGAGAATAAATTATTGTTGCTTTAATCCACTATATTCATGGTAACTTGTTACTTAGCACTATTATGGAATTAGCTGACCAATATGTTTCCTGGATGTCAAATTTTATTATATCAATAGTTGCATATAAGATATTAGTAAACATTGATAAAAAGTGCATAATTCCAGATGTAACAGTGCTCACATCATAGTCTTCAATGACTATGTATTTCCAGAAAATGGACAAGACAAGTCTAAAGTTTAAGAGCCTAGAGGAATTGAGAAGCCTCTTGGAAGTCAATTCAGGTAAGGTGAGCCACTCAAAACAACATTTGAGTTTTGATTGTTAGACAAGAACACCAATTTCAAACGGGGCATAGTGTAAATATGTATGCACAGCATCTAGTCCTACAGACTCAGATTTGGTCCTTGAGAGAGAAGACGGGAGAAGCCATAGCAGTGCATGATGAAAGATTGAGTGGAACACAGAGGAAGCTCAAGTAGTGGCCAGTAATAACTCACCATACTTCTGTGGGAGCAGATATGAGACACACTTGAGGCTTTCCCAAATTCTGAGATACAGCATATTGAAGGAGATGTGCTTCATAAAAATAGTGGCAAGAGCCAGGGTAAAATGTGGTTTGTTATTGTTTTACAAGACTTCATTAAGATGACTACATTTGTTCTCATGGCCTAGTGAGGCATCAGGAAATTCAAGTTGTCTTAAGAGGGCTGTTTCACATCAACAAGCAGAGGTGGAATCTCATACTGTTGCTGCCAAACTGGGGTATTGCACTTAAGTTCACCACTAGTTCAAAATACCCAAATGTGCATCCAGAAAGTTTATGAAGTCATGTGAAATCCTCTTTTAATGTTTTTGCAACTTTGCAATGAAAATTGCTGCTCACAAGGCCATAGTGACTCAAGAAATGAGGAGTAGCATGGGTTGCCAAAGAGAAAAATCAAACCATCACTAAAGGTGTTCCACATCTGAGAAACATCAAGTTAGATATGGAAGAAAATAGTTATTACTTAATTTTATAAATTAAAAACAGTCAGAACTGCTCTTTTTATTTTGAAACATTTTTTATAAAATAGTGGCAGTAGACTGATTTTACATGCCCTAGTGGTTTCTACTGAACTTGTACTTCCAAAAAAAATTTTTCTGTTTGCTTTTGCTAAGAGTTTTAATGGGTCATAAGTATGTGGACACCAAAAACTAAAATGCTACTTAAACTTTGACCAACTGTTTTAATATACATCAAACAACATGCATTAATCCTTTTATAGTCTTTTTGACCTACCTTGTCTGCATCTTAATCATTTTCTTGTTGTGCCAATATTGTTTGCATAAGAGTAGGTTTATAATTTATGTTTTTTATTAAAAGGTGTCTGTGGAAAAGAGATTTATCATGGCTCTTCAGAAAATTATATTTTTAATCAGCTGTAGAAATTCATGGTACTTTCTACATATGGGGCATCTATTACAATGATCCAAACAGACCAAAGCCAACAAATAATCTTGTCTGTCTGTTGTTAATTCTTAGAAGAACAAACATATGTTTTGAATGTCGTTACTGCTAAATTAGCAGGAGCAATCAGGCATCCTAGGAGAATAAAATAAAAATGCAGAGTACTATAGTATAATTACTATTTGCATTTAAATTGTGTGCAATGCTTTTCCAATTCCATGTAGTAATAGTAATGTCTAACATTTACTGAGATCTTTTTGTGTGTCAATAAATAAGAGGATTACCTCAGTTAATCTTCACAGCAATCACATGATATAGATACTATTATAACCATTTTGCATATGAAGGAGGAAACTGAGGTTTCAAGAGCTAGAATCTCTTGTCCAAAGTTGCAGAGCTACTCAGCAGATGCTAAGATTCAAGCTTGGCCAGTTTTACTCTAATGCTCATGGTCTATGGTAGGCTTTCATTATTAATCTGCTATGCTAACATTTGATTTAGATATTAATTTTGACATAACAGTGATTAATTTTATCAGTAACAGAGAAAGTTATATCATTTTAAAGGAAATAACTCTTCAGTACCTACTTCCAGAGTGGATTGTGACAGGAGAAACGATTTATCTGAAACAAAATGCATTGTTTATTTTTCTTACCAAAAATAATGACCGTGGATATGCCTAATGACACCCAAAGATTACTCTTTCTTTAGTAATTTAAAAAGAGAAATGATGAAGGATATAGCACTGTATAGCAAGTGCTATAGCTTATTAGTGTTTACATTTTTAGAATATGAAGTGCTTGATTGATATGCAAAATTTATGGAATGAGGATAGAGGCACAAATGAGGTCACATGCTGTGGTCACAAACACTGAAATGCATTCATTTATTTATTCATTTAGTGGGTATTTATTGAGCACCTACAATGTGCATTGTTGTTGGTATGAAGATTCAACAATGAACAAGTCAGACAAAACAATATGCTTATGGTGCTTACATTCTATTTGGAAGACAGAGGAACAAATAAAAAAGTTTAAGTTCTTACAGTAATAAGTGTTATAATTAAAAAATAATGCAGGTGAAGGCAGAGATGGAGCAAACAAGGCTGCAAGTGTGTTAGGTGAAAAAGACAGTAATATCACAGCTTCTGATTACATTAATGTTATAAGAAGAGGAGTGTAACATTCTGTCTTGCTACTATCCTTACCCAAGGTGATATAGGTGCCTTAGTTGGTTAATGAATCACATTGCTAACTAATTTCTTACTGTGGATTAATATGTGTAACTACTAACAAAATTCACAAGTCTTGCTCACATGGAGCTTATTCACAAATCAGAAGAAATAAAATACACATGTACTAAAATAAAAGAGAGGAGGAAAAAGCATGTCTCTTGCACCCATCCTGAAGTGGAGTTCAATCAGCAATTCAGAAGAGAGAAATCCTAGAGCCTGGAATGAGAATGGGGGCAGGACAGGCTCTTTAGGGGAGGAAAAAATCAAATTCGGGCTTTAAAAATAGGTAGATGGGTTATCTTTCTGGTGTGCTGTTGGATTTGGTTTGCTAGCATTTTGTTGAGGATTTTTATGAATGGGTTCATCAGGGATATTGGCCTGTAGTTTCTTTGTTGTTGTGATTGTCCTTGCCAGATTTTGTCATCAGGATGACACTGGTTTTGTTGAATAAGTTAGGGAGGAATTCCTCCTCCTTTATTTTTTGGAATAGTGAGATTGGTACCAGCTCTTCTCTGTACATCTGGTAGAATTCAGCTGTGAATCTGTTTGGTCCAGGGCTTTTTTGGTTGGTAGATTTTTATTACTAATTTACCTTCATAATTCATTATTGGTCTGTTCAGGATTTTATCATGGTCAAGGGGCCTTATTTTTCTGGGATGCAAGGATGTTTCAACATATGCAAATCAATAAATGTGAATTACCACATAAACAGAACTAAAAACAAAACCCATATGATCATCTCACTAAGCACAGAGAAAACATTTAATAAAATTCAACATCCTTTTATGATAAAAACCCCTCAACAATCTAGACATTAAAGGAACATACCCCTAAATAATAAGAGTCATCTATGACAAACCTTCAGCCAACATCATATTGAATGAGAAAAAGTTGGAAACCTTTTCCTTAAGAACCAGAAGAAGACAAAGATGTCCACTCCCTCCACTCCTATTCAACATAGTACTGGAAGTCCTAGGCAGAGCAATTAGGCCTGAGAAAGAAATAAAAGGCATCCAAATAGGAAAAGAGAAAGTCAAATTATCTCTACCTACCAAAAGCATAATCCTATACCTAGAAAACTCTAAAGATTCTTCCAAAAGGCTCCTAGACCCGATAAATGACTTCAGTAAACTTTCAGGATACAAGATCAGTACACAAAAATTAGTAGCATTTTCATACACCAATAACATTCAAGTCAAGAACCAAATCAAGAACTTGATTCTATTTACAGTTGACACGCACACACGCACGCACACACACACCCCACAAATACCTAGGAATACATTTAACCAAGGGGGTGAAATATTCCTATAAGGAGAACTACAAAACACTGATGAAATAAATCACAGGTGACACAAACAAATGGAAAAACATTCCATGCTCATGGATTGGAAGAATCAATATCATTAAAATGACTATACTGCTCAAAGCAATCTACAGATTCCATTTCTGTCAAATCATCAAAGTAATTTTTCACATAATTAGAAAAAAAATTCTGAAATTCGTAAACCAAAAAGACCCTGAATGGCCAAAGCAATCCTAAGTAAAAAGAACAAAGCTAGAGCTATCACATTACCTGACTTGAACCCATACTACAAGACTGTAGGAACTAAAACAGCATGGTACTAATATAAAAATAGACATATAGACCATATAGAATAGAGGACACAGAAATAAAACACATACTTATAAACAACTGATCTTTGATAAAGTTGACAAAAATAAACAATGGAAAAAAGACACCCTGTATAATAAATAGCCCTGGAATAGCTGGCTAGCCATATATATTCACAGAAGAATAAAACTAGACTCCTACCTCTCACCATATACAAAAATTAACTCAAAACAGATTAAAGACTTAAATGTAAGAATTCAAACTATAGAAATTTTAGAAGAAAACCTGGGAAAAATTATTCTGGACATTTGCCTAGACAGAGAATTTATGACTAAGACCTCAAAGCAAATGCAATAAAAACAAAAATTGACAAATAACTAAAGAACTTCTACACAGCAAAAGAAACAATAAACAGACAACCTACAGAATGGAAAAAGACAATATTTGCAAACTATGCTTTTGACAAAGGACTGATAGCCAGAATCTGTAAGGAATTTAAACAAATCAACAAGAAAAAGAAACAACCTCTTTAAAAAGTGGCAAAGTTCATAAACAGATACTTCTCAAAAGAAGACACACAAGCAGCCAACAAGCATGAAAAAATGCTTAACATCACTAATCATCAAAGAAATGCAAATTAAAACCATAATGAGATACCATCTCACACCAGTCAGAAAGGCTATTATTAAAAAGTGCAAAAATAACAGACGTTGGTGAGGATGCAGAGACAAGGGAACACTGATATATTGTTGGTGGGAATAACCATTAATTCAGCTCCTATGGAAAACAGTATACAGAGTTCTCAAAGAATGAAAAATGGAACTACCATTCAATGCAGCAATTCCATTACCAGGTACATATCCAAAGAAAAATAAATCATTTTATCAAAAAAATACCTGTACTCATATCTTTATTGCAGCATTATTCACAATAGCAAATCATGGAATCAATCTAAGTGTCCATCAACAGTGGATTGGATAAAGAAAATGTGGTACATATACAGCATGGAATTCTAGATAGCCACAAAAAAGGATTAAATCATGTCCTTTGCATCAACATAGATGCAGCTGGAGGCCATTATCCTAAGTGAATTAACACAGGAACAGAAAAAAAAAAACCACATGTTCTCACTTATAATTGGGACCTAAGCAATGGGTACACATGGGCATAAAGATGGAGACAATTGACACTGGGGACTCAAAAATAGTGGAGGGAGGGAGGGGGGCAAGGATTGAAAAACAACCTGTTGGTTACTATGCTCACTATATGGGTGATGGGTAAATATAAGCCAAAACCCCAGTATTGGACAGTATACTCATGTAACAAACATACACATGTACCTTCTGAATCTAAAATGAAAATAAAAATAGGTAGAGTTTGATTAGGCAGAGACATGTCAGTCTGTCCTGGAAGATTTCTGAAAAGAGAGTCTAGTCTGTCTTCTTACCCCTCTCTGTTCATATCTCTATTGCAGCAATTATCTTCTCCTGGTGAACCACACACAACCATTTCCATAACTCTTATGGCAGGCAGAAGTATAAGAAACGTGATGACACAGAGTCTTGGACTAAGAGGCACACTGTGAGGTTGAAGGTTTTTCCAGCCATGTGATCTTGGCCATTTCACCTAACCTCTCTGAGCCTCAGTTTTCTCACTTGAAAAAATGGCACAACAATGATTTATCTGCCTCCTTCTCAAGACTCCTTCTCATTTAAATTCTCATGGAATTTAAATGAGAAATGTGACGATGTAGAAATGTTCTTGGTGGACCATAAAGTACTATACAGCCACTAGGGGTTGGCAGGCACTCCTCCCTAAAAGTAGGCAACACAAAGACGACCTGTCTTAATAGAGATTTTAGAAATTACCTCATCCAATCTTTAAATTTTGCAGATTAGGGAAACCAAGGATTATGGTAGTTAATGAACATCTATGAGAATATACTACTAGAGTGTGGCAGAAACTACTTGTCTAGTTTATAGACTCTCAGTGTTTTTCCTACCATGCACTGTTGGTTGAACCATGGCATTGCATCAGTACTAAAGGAAAACTGCATTGAAGGGAAGAAACCTGAAAAAAATGCCTCCAAGTTTAACTTCAGATGTACAATTAGTGCCTTGGTCCCAGCTGATGCCTTGATTCTGTTTACTCTGGAAATAGTATTTTAGCCAGCACCTGTGAGGTGTCACTACCTCCCACCCCAAGCACTTTCCATGTGGCAAGACAGTAAGACTTATAGCAGACTAAACTGAGAGAGTGTTACCTACTTAAACTGTTTTTCTGACTTAATAAGAATTTTTCATCTACAGCAAGCCATTTTAAAATATTGTCTATACACAAACAGTCACTCTGAATAATAGGTCTGCACACAGTAAATGTCACCTCTCTAAATCACAGGAGACCTCGGCAGCACAGCACAGGAGGCTCCATAACAGTTTAAACTTCAGCCTCCCATTTATTATGGATGTGTTTATAAATCTCAGAGGGCACTCTTCTGCCTCCTGGGAAATCCAAAAATGGTGCCGTTGTTTGTCAGGGTGACTTGTCTGGGAAGTTGAAGTCCTGGCCATCCTTCTTACACCCAGATCCCATTTGGCTCCAAAGTGGGTCAGCCAAGGTTGTTGTCAAAGATGCAATTTTCTCATCTTTAATGACCAGAAACCTCTGTTCCAGTAAAAGTATATGGGCTTTGAAAACTGGGGGCTTTTCAGAATAGATGTGGGAGATTTCTTTCTTTTCTTTTTTTTCTCCCCTTTACCTTGAATAAATGATCTTCTCTACAAAAGTGCTTTGAGTTTCTCACATAAGGAAAGCAAAAGACAGCTTACACAGCAATGGCATTGAAAAACTCCTTAGCCATTCCCATCTGTCTTGGTTAGTATGAATACTTTAGCATTAAGTGGAGAAAAGGAGAATCCATCAATAGTTAATAACTGACCTTAAGATGGGAATTCAAAGTTCACCACAATTACACCCAAGTGTCAGGGAACACACATGGGACACTATCAATATATTTGAGTACAAGAGCCTGGGATGGCAAATTTAAATACCATCAGAGAAAGAACTGGGCATTATTTCATGAGAAAATATTGTTACTATGTCTGCCAGCCCATGCTCAGATACTCAGAACCAAAATTCTCAGTTAGGAATAATTGCAGGAAGTAAGCATAATCTAAAAGAGCAAGTAAGAATCAAGCTAAAATTCCATCATGTGGTGAGGTTGTAAACAAAATGTTTCTTAGATTCAAAGGCAGACTGTATTTTCAAGGTGGAAATGAGATTCAGTAAAAGATTAAGAGAAAACATGTTTGTGCTGAGATACTCAACATGGATTGTCATTAAGGATACGCAAATTAAAACCACAGTGAGTTATCACTACACTGGAATGCCTAAAATTAAAACGACCATCAACACCAACTGCAAAATAACTAGAATTCTCTCACACACTGTGACACTGCTGGTGGGAGTGCAAAGTGGTACAACCACTGTGGAGAACTATTTTCTCTTCTCTTTCAAAGCCAAATACACACATATTTTATGACCCAACTATTTCATTTCTGGGTACTTACCTTAAAGAAAAGTATATGTTCATAAAAAAGACTTGTCCAAGAATGTTCATAGCAGTTTTATTCATAATGGCAAAACTTTGGATGTGAGCCAAATGCCCATCAAAAGAAGTAGTAAACCTGGCAGCATATTCATAGAATGAAATACTACTCAACAATACGAAGGAATGAATCATAGATGCAAGTACATCAGTAGATCTCACAAACATTATGTTGAACAAAATAAGCTAGACACAAGAGTACATCCTTATATGATTCTGGTTATATAAAGTTCAAGAACAGGCAAAACTAGTCAATGGTAATAGAAGTCAGAATAGTGGTTCTCTCTTAGGGTAGAGGGGGTCACAAAAAAGAGACAGGATCCCTGGGAGGCATGCTTGGTGTTCCTTACATGGGTGCATATACACAAGTTAAATTTTGGACTTAAGTTCTACTTATTTTATCTATTCATTAATTTATATAATTATACCCCCAATTAAAACAAAAACAAAATATATGTGGATTAAGAAATGTGAAACTGTCTTCCCAGTGCTCACTATTATAAAGCCTTACTATTCAAACAGTGGGCCACAAGGCTGTCAGCAACATCACTGGGATGTTTTCCAGGAATGTAGAATCTGGCTTTAGCCCCAACCTACTGAGTCAGAGTGTGGAATTTAATAAGAAACCCAGAAAATTCATACACACATTAAAGCCTAAGAAGCATGGTTATAATAGCTTTTGATTTTTACAGAAAATCACAATGCCCTTCATCCCATTTCAGACAAAAGCAGTACTCTTTGAGGGAGTTGCCTCAACTCCATTTGTGTAGTACAAAGGTTGCTGTTAATCACAGTGCACTGCCAAATCCTTGTTCAGCCAAGAAGTGAACATGTCCCTCAGGCAGGACAAGCAGATTCTCTATCCCTAGACATTATCTCTAAATGGAAGAAAGCAAACATTGAAAAATAGCTGAAGTGTATTTATTCAATGATGGTAGCAGATGAGACTGGTGCATGGTTCTTGCTGCCATCATGTCTTCATTCTTAGACATGTCTGTGTCAAGAGCCTGGTTCTCTATTCCTGCATTGAATTCTGTAAGTTATCTGTTATCTTTCCAATAAATTCACTTTTGGTTAGGTTAGCCAGGCTTGGATTCTGTTGTTTGCAACCAAAATCCTTAACTGATATTCTGCATTGGCTCATCTAAAATATTTAAGGACTCGAAATGTAGTTTTTCATTGCATGGCAAAAAACTGTTTGTGCTTTCTGTTTTCTGAAAGCTTGTTTGTTTTCAGAAAACTGATTTATGAGGCATTATAGGCCAGCACACAAGATGACTTTAGAATCACTCCCATGCCATCCCATTTTATCAACACAACCCTCAAGAGACTTAAGTCTCCAGAAGGTTCGACCTCTATAAAATAATTCCACTGGGTGTAGCCATTCACATTTAGTTGTCTCTGTTTTTCTATAACCCTAGCAATGACAAATGGAGTAAAAATCAGTGGAAACTCTTAAAAATCAACCACCAAGAGGTAAAATTAATTTGCAATTCATAGACTGGTAAGCTGTTGCCTGAGTGGCCTGCTCACACTTTAAAATGGTATTTCTGAAATGAATATGACATTGCCAAGTTTGGGGGAACAAAAATTAGTGTTCTGGTAGAAGACTGACCACTGTGTAATAGAAGTCTACAGGTGACTTTCAATTTTTCTTATTGCATACAAAGACCGTGAGAATCTTTTTGTGTTAAAAATGAAAGCTCGTTAACAAACTTTTTCATTCAAGTAGACATTGGCAATAGCAAAATAACCCCTTTGCTTTCTTTTTAAATCCAAAGATATTAGTTTTAATAAAATCTATTTTTTTCATAAATATAGTTAATTTTAAAAGAAAGACTCAACTTTTGAACTTACTGATTTTCAATTAAATATGACTTCCTTGTTATATTTGTGTAAAAAAACCCACACACACCAAAAATGTTTTTCACTTTTAATGTCATCTACAAAAGAGGCTTATTTTTAAAAACATAAATGAACTTTTAAATTTGCACTGTGATAGACTTTGTCACAGAATACCTCCTACTTGGTTTTCGGGGAATAAGTGTCAGGTTGGATGGGACTTGATTATCCATCATCGCAGTCATGGTTACAAAATGAAAATATATTATTTCTGTATTTTGGAGGGATTTTTTTCTAGGACCAGGGACCATAGTACAAAAATATTTTAAGTGAAGGAGGAGAAAGGGATTATATGAAAGATACTACTATTTGCCTACGTAGAATCTATTCCTCTTTTCTTCCTAATAGGACCTAAGTTTATTCTGGGATACAATGTATCAGTTAAAATACTCCATTTTCTGGCCTCCTTCACAACTACTTACATCAATAAGATATAAACAGAAGTCATTGGGTCGGGATTCCTGGAAAGTTCCTTAAAAGACTGAGTGTGGAGGTGGTTCACTCTTTTATCCTCAACCTGTATTGTTCCTTTTGTGCAAAATATACATATGATGGCTGGAGCGCCTACTGCCATCTTGAACAATGAGGAGTCTTTGAGGGTGGAAGCCTTTTGAGGACTACCAAACTTTGCTAGAGATATGAGTCTCTATTCTATATGGGGTTCTTCTGTTAGGCATAGCTAAATCTAAATATAATTCTAAGCAATACAGGTGGGTATTGCTTTCTTTATGTTATAGCTCCTGGTTTGTGGGTTTGGCCCTTAGAATCATAAAGCATTAGAGTTGAAAGAAAACTTAGAGAACATCTAGGCAAAATTCCTCATACTATAAGTGGGAAGAGGCCCAGAGTTCAATGATTGCCCAAGACCCTGCCAGGAGTTATTTATTAAGTATCCATTACAAAAATTTATCAAGTGCACATTTTTATGCCTGTCAATGCAACACCTTCCAGGACCCAGGGCATCCGTCTTCTTTCCAGGATACCTAATGTGCCTCTCAATGCATCGCCTTTCCTTGCTGAAATCTATAAAGTAGTATAGATCTAATATATACTTTAATATTAAAAATATTAGGGAGAGAAGCTTATCTTTTTAAGCTCTACCATGCCTCCATAATAAATATAGGCTGACAGAAAGTCAATGATCATTTTGATTCCATTCCTATGTTTGTACGTGCACTTGCACACAT
Source organism: Cacajao melanocephalus (assembly GCA_963573385.1). Taxonomy (NCBI): domain Eukaryota; kingdom Metazoa; phylum Chordata; class Mammalia; order Primates; family Pitheciidae; genus Cacajao; species Cacajao melanocephalus. The sequence continues at coordinate 13,208 of CAUYLG010032724.1, read as the reverse complement.
GTGTGTCTGTTTCAAGGAGAGACAGTGGTAGTGTGAAAGCCATTTTTAGAGGAAGCAACTCAAACCGCTGATGGACAATGATGCCTGACAAGCATTTCTTTTATTGAATAATCCAGTTTACAAATGCACCCAGACAGACTGAGGAGACTTGACTGGATTGAAAATACGACAACCACAATCAAAGCCCAGATGGAAACTGTGCTGTGAATCATAAGGTTAGTACACGGACGTTTCTCCTCAATGAACTCAGATAATTTAGTAGATCCCCTGGCCAAGATATACACTGTTGCCCTCTATAGCAAAATCCCATTCAGGAAAAAAGAGAGTTGAATTGCTATAAGTACTTTGCAAGATCTGCTACTTGTGCTTGTTTGAAAGATTTGGAAGCACCGTGGCCTGGGTGCAGATTGACAGCTGGAAGTAAATCAAGAGAGCAGTTAGGGAAAAGGCACTTGAGTAGCCAACTTGCCTATTTCATAGATCCTTACAGGGAATATAGGCATGCTGGGGCATTTTTGTCTTAGCAATTACTACTGAGATTTGCCATTGCAGCAATCCATGGGGATTCACTGAAAAGGTTAATAGCATCTATCAGATTTACAGGGTACAACAAGGAAGATGGCACATTCCCCCAGTGTAAGGTGTAATGTCACCTGTGTGGGCTGAGTAGTCCACATTCATTACCATTCATTGTCCAAATGGCCTGGGTTTTAACCAGCCTTGGAATGTAATCTGTCAACAGTTAAGCGTTCATCGCATGAGAGGTAGCAGGAGAGAATCAAAGAGAGAAGACAACAGAATTGGCATATTGTGCTATAAGCTGATGGACCTCCTGGAAAAGTTAAGATTAATCAGTGCCTGCAGTGAAAAGTTGAGACAGTGTAAGACCAAGGTGAAAATAAATATACAGACCTTGTAGTGCAACTCGGAAAAGTAACTTCATTAACACCCACAGGCATGCTACCAAAGCTCGGGGTAAAGCTGCTGTTTCTCAACCACTCATTCTTACAGAGTTTTCAAAAGCTGTTCAGATTTGTGTAAATATGTGACTGTAATTGGCTTTCCGATTTCATGGCTTATCAAAGGCACAAAGGGGGGCTCACCGACATTTCAAAGACAATAAGCACATTTGATGTGATGGTCTATGATTCTCCCCAATGTTTTTAACCCGCAATTGGAGAAACAGATGGTTAGATTTTCTAGGAAGCTTACAACAGAAGCTGAGCTAATACAAAACTGCTCAGCTATCAGACGGGGCAAATCCATTCTGTCACCGTTTTTTCTTTCTTTCCCTTTTTTTTTTTTTTTAAATCACAACCCATCAGAAGAAGGATTTAGCTTCACAAAAATATATTTACCAGGAAGCTTTCTACAGAAGAGAAGGACATGCTTTGTTAAACCAGATGCATTTTATTTTTCCTGGAACCAAGATTTATGAAAGCAGTATGCTCATATTTCTCCATATACAGTAATTGGAACTCATTATGCTAATTGTATTTCCATTATCACTAATTAACAATCAGAGTGACCTGGCCCACAGTCTAATTTGTCTTTAATCTGTTTTTGTATAGGGAGTTTTACCCTGTAATTTCAAGGTGATAATTCTATTCAGTGCAACTTTATGAATTACAGAAGGTAACATTTTTGATACCCCATTCTATCCTCTTGTAACTATTTGAGATGAAATGGGGAAGCAAATGTATATACCTACATGTGCCCTCTCACTGATGAGCGGGATGCTTAACCCAGGACATCATAAGCACATTCTTCATGATTCTTGCCCAGACTGAACTTCCAGTCAAAGAAAGGCACAGTTGTCCATACTCAAACTCCAGCTTTCAATTTAAAATATGTATCACTTAGTATAACAAGTTAATATTTTCTGTTATCAAGAAGCAAAATGGGTGTTTCAACTTTCAATGTGACAAATCTCTTGTAAAGTGGCAAAGGACAGGTTTGAATCATGAAGAAATTTCCTTCTCATAAGATGAGATATACAAGGGAGAGAGAAGACACAGCTTGGTGTTCCCTCTCAGAGGATATGTTTGTTATTTGTTAGGAAAATGTATAGCAGTCGGATGGTAGATGGGGAAGAAGCTGGATTTTATGCCCAAGCTTTTGAGTTAAGTCCAATTCCAATGCTTAATCAAGAACATGACCCTTTCTGAACTTTTGTTCCTTCAGCTTTAAGAGTGAGATAATATATTTGAGGTAAATCTTCGAGGTGGTGAAGAGCAGTGGTTAAGAGTAAAGGCTAGGAAAGCAGACTGAGTTTTCAAATTTGCACTCCACCACATATTAGATGATGGTCTTAAGGAAAGCCTCAGTTTCCTTATGTGTATATTTTAAATGGGCATAAAAAAAAGTTCCTTCTCACAGAATTCTTTTGAGATCAAACTAAATAAAGACGAATGTATATAAAATGTCTGTGAAGTTCCTGGCCCAGGGTAAGCCTATAACAACTGCCTCTGATGTCAGAGAAGAGGTCACATGAAAGTGCTAAGTAAACAGGAAGATATTTCACAGGGATTTGACGATCACCAAGTGGTAAGATGTTTTGTTTCATACTGGGGACTGAAATTGAACATCGTGACCCTTTGCAATTGCAAAGAAAATACTTATATTGGGAAGGACAGAGAATAATATTGAGAGAGAGAGAGAGAGATTAAAGGAGACAGAACTCTATAAAAACTGCACTTAAATCAATTTTAGGCCGGGCGTGGTGGTTCATGCCTGGAATCCCAGCACTTTGGGAGGCCGAGGTGGGCAGATTATCTGAGGCCAGGAGTTCGAGACCAGGCTGGCCAACATGGCAAAACTCCATTTCTACTAAAAATACAAAAATTAGGTGGGCATGGTGGCAGGCACCCTAATCCCAGCTACTCGGGAGGCTGAGGCAGTAGAATTACTTGAACTGGGGATGTGGAGGCTGCAGTGAGCCAAGATCGTGCCATTGCACTCCAGCCTGAGCAACAAGAGCAAAAGTCCATCTCAAAAAACAAATATCAGTGTTAGAGACTATGCCTTGACTTATCCTAAGAAACCTTGGAAATTTCTGAAGGTAAGCACCTGATACATTTTCTTATACGCTGGCTTCTAATCTGAGTAAGCAATGCCCCAAAATGATACCTAGTCCTGTAGGTTCCATTATATCTGGCTTCTTAGCTTGATTGGCTTGGTTTTCCTTTATACAGTCAGCAATTATTAGTTCTCTGGAAAAAGATAAGCCCTTCTGTAATATCCTACCCCACTGCTACCCAGCCGTCTGCCAACACTTGAGAACCAGTTGGATCACCATGCCTTTTCTACTGCACTAGAAAAGATTTCTCATGTTTTCAGGGAGCCTAGGTTCTTAGTTTGGCCTACCATACCTTGACAGGGAGATTTTTCTAAAGCTCCCAGGGTCTTAAACAATTGTAGTTGTAGACCATACCCTGACTTCACAAGAACACACACACACACACACACACACACACACAAAAGTGATTTGCTTTTCCTTGTCCACGGCATAAACCGTGAGATACCACCTAATCAACAAAATAATCTTAATCAATGCTTCACCGTCTGGCTTTCCATAACAATTCTAACTCCCCGTTGATGTTTTCCATCTTCCCTTCTGTTAGACCAGATGGTGCATGTTCTAGCCTCTTTATTATCTTTTTCTGACCATAGTACTCTGTCCAAAGATTGTTGTAAGAAACCTCTTGTGCTGTCAGCAGCAGTGGCTCTGTTCTGCCTGTGATACATCAGGATGATTCAGGCAGCCTTTGCTAATGACTCCCCATTTCTAAATCCAAGTTTTTTCCAAAGCCACTTCCTGACTAGTCCATAATGATTTGATAACACAACCACTTTGATCTTCATGTATCCATTGTGAGCTTTCTTATCCAGGTAGCAGCAGAGTCCAATGGGAGTACTCCCATATGGCATGATGCTTTCTCACTAGAAGAATTTGCAATCAGCATCCACCAAAAATCACAAATGTCTTCTTTTTTATTGTGTTAAGAAAGGAAAAAGAGTCATTATACCTCCATGCTGAAAATGTTGGACCAGTAGATTTTTCTTACATACATCACAGCTTCATTATATTAACCTTCCTAGACAACTACCTTCCATTTGTTTTTCTGTATAAGGCAAAATGCATATGAAAAAAAAAAAACCCCTTGAAATAACTGACATATCAGTGGCACAGTGGTTTGAAAAGATGACTGTGAGTCAATTAAATCTGTGAGTGATTTTAACTATTGATAGCAACAATTAAACCTATCCTTTTCCTGCTCTGTGTGTATATTTGTGTGTTTAAAACCATCAGCACCAAATTAATTCCCAGATAGCAATATCCTCTCTTCAGAAGTCATTTTAAAAATGATATCCCCAAACAAGCTGTTTTTCTGGACTTTTTCCTGATCTCCCCAAAACATAAATTCACATAATACAATGGATAGGAAATAGAATGGATATATTAAGTTGAAAGAAAACATTGGTATCTAAAGTCCAAAGAATACGCATCAGTCACCGAATAGACGGATATGCTAACTTGGCACCATTTTTCTGTGGCATCTGACAGAACTGAAAATCACAGTGTGGAAAGATTTTGTCAGAAAACATTTTCAATTTGTTGTTTAGGAAGATAGATCTGCAAGTATTCCCTTTATTCCTAATGACTATAGAATGTAAATCTTGCTATAACCCTATTTCATGTAAATTTTATCTCAGGATGAGGCAGACTTCCTTTTAGGCAATTTCTTTTTGTTTATTATTTTTTTTTTTTTCGGACCAGCAAGCACAATATGTGCTTGGTCCTTGGGTTGAGATGGAGCCCAATAAATGCCAACTTTGCACGCTGTGACCATGTTACCATGGGGGCATATTAGCTGTATTGTCTTGCTCAAACAGTGTCTCTCACTTTTCCAATCTGATTACATGTAAAGACTTTCCTATAGCACCCATAATCAGTATTTGAATCTTAAAGCATCTTCCAACCCCAACTTCTCACCCACCCACATACACACAAAAGGTATAGTCACTAGGCTATGGTCAAAACTTCTCATTTTCTACTTACCCACATGACCATTAACACATTTACCTAAGGAAAAGTAGCAACCAGGATTATTTTTTTCCCCTCTCTAGAAATTTAGGACAATACTATAGAATGCAACTTTATACCAAGCACTATATCAATAGAGGTTAACACGATTAAACATCTTGCCTGAGCCTCAGCAAAAACTTTACATGATTCTTACTTTACTGGTGAGGTCTCTAGGATTTGGGACATGTTTAGCTGCTTTTTTTCTGTTCAAGAGGAGAAATAGAAATGTTTTATTGTGCAATTGTTGATTATATTCTTGTTCTCCAAGTGCATGCTGCCTGATGATTTGCATGTGGGGGCAGCCAGAATGTCTCTGAAACATTTCCCTATAAAACCATTTCCTTGTTGATAAGCTTTCCCATAAGCAGGCCTGAGGAAAATGGGTCAGACTGTATTTCTAAAGCTGTTTAAAGAAACATCTTCCAAATTGAGCAATATACTCTAGGCTCTCATAAAGCATCTAAAGTATTCAAGTTTTTCCTCAAGTCGCCCTTGAGAAAAATCCCAAATTTCTTCCCTTTCTCCTGCTCTCCCCAGTACCTGAACATGGCCTTCACCCTGCATGAACTTTATTATCTCACCTAATTACAGTAGAAGCTCTTTCAAGGGGGGGAGGATGTTGTCCTTTTTTATTTTCTACATATCACAAAGTGTTATTAGATATAATCTCTCTTCATTTTTATTTCAAGTAGAACAAAAAAATAATTAATTTGCAAAGACTTCTAAAGGTTTTTTAGACATGGTCTCCAGATTGTTTTTATAATTCCAGATCTTTTACACTTTTCACTATTTCATTCTTACTTCAAACAGAAAGCAAACCTGAATTAAGAAATTTAGCCAAAATCTCTAGTGTTGCAAACTGTGCAGAGTCCTAATGTTCTGTTTAATATATTCCTTTGGAATCTTGTTTCTTGTGAGGATTTTATTCCTTCTTGCCATACATGCTGCCTATGAAACCTGAGCTTCCAAATTTAGAAGTAGGGTGGGTGTTAGGTTCCTCATTAGGAATCTCATGGAATGGTGTGTGATGTGACTTTGACCAGGATGGTTGACTTCAACTTCATTCAAGATTAGTTGATGCTAACTTATTTGTGCCTAGTGAACATAGGTGTTCATTTTTTCCATTCATTCATACATTTACTAATTTAATATTTATGAAGTAAGTCTCTATGTGATAATCCCTTTGCAGACTCTTGGGATACAGGATACTGAAGATACAGTTACTGGCCCAAGAAGCACATAGTTTAGATGAAAAGACCAAATGAGTAAACATAAGTTTATGAGAGCAGGGATTTGTCAGTCTTAATAAACAGTTGTCACAGTACCTAGAAGTGCCTGGTATATCAGAGGCCCTCACTGAATATTTATTGAATAAACCAATGACAAATATGACATAATGATGGCAGAGGCTTAGTCTATCTTTTCACTATTACATCCCCAACACCTAGAACAGTGCCTAGTTTGTAAAAGGAATTCAATAAATATGTAGCACTAGCAATGGGACTGGCATGTGACTGGCATTTGACAATGATGATGATAACAATAATAATAAAGAAAACATATTAACCCTTACTATGTGCTAGTACTTGCACCATTAAATTAAAAATCATTTAATCTTCACAACAATCTTATGAGATTGAAACTGTTAACTCTTCCCATTTTCAGGTGAGAAAAAGTTAAGTAGGTAACACATATAAGGCACACAGCTAGAATTTATGGAGCTGAGATTTGAAAGTTAATGGTCTGCTACAAGAACACACTCTCTTCAACACTTTTCTACCTGCTCAATGCATGTCTGTTCAATTGACTTGTATTCAACTACAGCCAGGCTTTTGAGTGTCAAAAATAACAGGCTAACTGGCCTGAATATTATTCTCTGTTTTGTTTTGTTTATCCCTACTACCAAGGACTATGTTACTGATGTTTTTCTAGCACTTCACAGCTTGAACATATAGTAGTCCATGGAATCTCACTTACCAAATGCAGTGCTTGAGAAATATTTTAGAAGGGTAACTCCACCTATTGCTTGCAAAAGATGTTAAAGGAGGAAAAACCTAAAAACAAGAGAGGAAGAAAGATTCCCAAGGAAGAGTCAGAATAATGGGGACTTCTCTGAACCAAGAAGATGGTTGTAGGAGTAGAACTCATGTGCTCAATAACAGGCAGGGACTGCCTAGCTATGGCCAGTAAAGGAGAAAAAGATCATGTCAGTGGTTTAAGCACAGCTAAGGGACTGGAGGTACTATTTACTGAAAATTTTAAGAAGTATTCCACCACATAATTTGGCAAACTACAGTCCATGACTTGATCAGGTCTACCACCTATCCTTGTAAACAAAGTTACACTGAAAGACAACCACATCCATTGGATTATGTACAGTCTATGACTTCTGTCTTGTTATAGCAGCATTGTTCAGTAGTTGCAATAGAGACAATATGACTTACAAGCCTCCAATATTTTCTCTGCTTACTATCTTAGATTCCATGTAAATGTCCTAAATGTTCTTTTTTTTTTTTTTTATATGGAGCCTGGCTCTGTTACCTAGGCTGGAGCACAGTGGTGAGATCTTGTCTCACTGCAACCTCCGCCTCCCGGGTTCCTCGGGTTCAAGTGATTCTCTGGCCTCAGCCTCTTCAGTAGCTTGGATTACAGGCACCAATCACCACACTCAGCTAATTTTGGTATGTTTAGTAGAGATGGGGTTTCACGATATTGGCCAGGCTGGTCTTGATCTCAAGTGACCTGCCCGCCTGGGCCTTCTAAAGTGCTGGAATTACAGGCGTGAGCCACTACATCTCTAGTGGCAGCGAGAGCCCTCCATCTGTTCTTGAAAGGGTTCAAGTATGTTTCAAAATGTTCAATTAATTAATCAATGTTCCTGAACTCTGAAACTGAGATAGATATGCTTTCAAAACAAATCCCCTGATAAATAAATTATGCATATATTAACCTAACCTAGGCAGAGTCCCAAGGCACCCACCTATAATTGAATCAATTTAGTTCATTAGAACTCAAAAATATTTATTTAACACTGTTCTCAGGGCTAAATGGGCAGTGATAAAATGAGTACAGGCAAAGGTGACAGTTCAGTGGATAAAGTAGGAGTTATAACCTCACTGAGATGTTAAAATGGTCAGATACAAGGAATTCCACCAAATATAGCCCATTTTTCTTCTTCTATAGTAGCCTCAGGTTTCTTCTCTTCTTTCCTCTTTACCTATCCCTTAAGGTCACCTTTAAGTCCTTCTTTCTCTGAATGAAGTGGAGTGAAAAAAAAACACTTCTTTGGGAAGCCAGTGACATATATTGTGACTCTTTGGTCACTTCCTGGATGATAGGACTTGTTAAACCATTTAGTTTTCTTGACATTCCTTGTTTTTCTTCTCTTAAGTAGTGAAAATTTCCTACAAGTCAAATGGAAGGAGGAGTCCTACTTTTCTCCAGAGATCATTTCCAGGTCTAAGGTCTCTCTTTCTAAGGTTCTGGCTTCATGTTGACAGCTCACGGCTCTAACTCCTTTTGAAATGTTACACATACATTCATACCTTAGGTAGTAGCTGGATGTATCCCCCACAAGATCTGTCCACCTGGAACCTCAGAATGTAACCTTATTTGCACTAAAGGTCTTCCTAGATATGATTACACTCTAGATTAGGGTGGGCCCTAAATCCAAGAATACGTGTCCAGATAGGAGACAGAAAAGAAGACACAGACATAGAGAAGAGGCCAAGTGGAGATGGAGTCAGAGACTATTGTTACAGCTACAAGTCAAAGAGCATTAAGGATTGCTGAGAGCCATTAGAAGCTGGTAGACAGGCATGGCACAGGTTCTCCCAGAGAGCCTCCAAAAAGGAACCCACATGGCCAACACTTTTTCTTTTACTTCTGGCCTCCAGAACTGTGAAAGAATAAATTGTTGTTTCAAAGCACCAAATTTATGATAATTTGTCATAGCAGCCCTAGGTAATCAATACATTTTATTATTTGTTTTCTAATTCTCTAGGCTTCTAAAAATTTGGATCATTGCTATGTGCTATATTTTCCTTCTGCCTTATAGATTGCTACAGGGTTTTTGGAAATTTTACAATGAGTTCTTTGTTAAGTAACAAGTCACAGATCTTGAGAAAACACAATCACCTCCCCTCAACTTTTTAGAATTTAATGTGAGTTCTGCCTCTGCCAGAAAATACATTTTTTTAGCTGAAAATAATTTTGTTGAAAAATATATCCCAAAGTTTCTATTAGAAACTTTTAGAGGTATCTGCCAAAAAAACGAGCTGCGGAAAAAGTTATAACTCTTTTTCAAAATCCCATTCTAGCATATTAAACACACACTTACTTTCAATATAGACAGTGCCATCTGCTTTACTTTTGGACTCTAAAACCACATGATTCATGTGTTCAGATAATTTTCCCCCTTGGAATTAGGGTTTTAAAATAAGGTGTCTTCCCTTTCAAAAAGGTGGCTGAATGAATCACTGGCTTTATTTTAGAATTCAAATGTCTAGCATTTATGAATGCTAACTCACTTTTATTAGCAAAATTTCACCAATTACGTAATGGATTGCTAAAATGTCACTCTTATGCTTTACTCTCAAAGTAACTACATGCTACATACTTAGGAAAATATCATATAATTATAAAGTAATTCTGGGTTCTAGTAGATTACTTAGTAATTATACTTAATACTGTAGTTCCAATAGTGATTACTATGAAAGCTCATTACAAAAGGCACAAACAGTCACATATGTATTCTTAATTATATCTGCCACAATAGAAGTTAATGTTAATTGAAGTGATTTATAGTTATTATGGTAACTCAATTAAAAATATATACTTGTAGTGATTACCAGCTTTCAAAAGAACAAAGTGTCAAATCAGTGCCAGAAAACTTAAAGGAGAGTCACCTTGGCCTAACTCTGTTTGGTGTTCTTGGGAAATGCTTCTAATTCTCGTTCTGTGAGCTTATTGTTCTTATCTTCTCAGCATCAAGGACAGTACTTGGCATCTGGAGGTACAGTACCTTGTAAGTGTGGGCTAAAATAAATGAATAACTTGAAATATTTATTATAATCCATATACAATTCAATGATGAGACCCATCTGAAATTATTCATAAGATTCTAAACTGGTGCTTTTAATATTTTGGGGTCACTGACCCCTGTGGAACTACGGTATGAAAGTTCTTGCCCTTCCTTAGTAAAGTGTGTGTAAACACAAAGTTTTGCAAATGCTTTCTGAAGGTTCTAGGACCCCCAGAAGCTCATGACTGAACTCAAGTTAGTATTAAATAACAGGAACTCTGGAGAAAAGAAGCATTTTATTAACCTTACTATGTACTCTCAGGTACTTGGGTGTTAGGGACATTCCCAAAGGAACTGTAGCATACTGTTTTCTTAGTTTTTTTCTTTCTCTGTCATTTTAAAAAGTTATGTAGGCCCAGCAAGGTGGTTCATGCCTGTAATCCCAGCACTTTGGGATGCCAAGGCAGCAGATCGCCTGAGGTCAGATGTTTGAGACCAGCCTGGTCAATGTGGTGAAATCCCGTCTCTACTAAAAATACAAAAATTAGCCAGGCATGGTGGCAAGTACCTGTAATCCCAGCTACTCAGGAGGCTGAGGCAGGAGAATCGCTTGAACCCAGGAGGTGGAGATTGCAGTTAGCCAAGATGCCGCTGCACTCCAGCCTGGGCATAAAGAGCAAAACTCCATCTCCAAAAAAATAAATAAATAAATAAAAAGCATGTAGAAAATTAAATCATGATTTCACTCATAACTCCTTTTGCTTCACAATCACTTTAAAATTGTCCAATGTGGGAAATTATACAAAGTCTGTTCCTTTGATTGGTGGCAACAAATAGCATACGTTTCCACACATAAATATACAACTTGTTGAAAAGACAAGTGTGAGACATAAAATTTCTAGTTCACAGGAGTTATTTGGCTCTATTGCTGAAACGTTGCCCATAACACATTCCTAAATGCAGATATTTGTAAGATGTCATTGTGGTCAGCCATCATCTAAAATGCTGACTGTGTGCCCAGGTCCATGGTATACAGAGCCCTGGGTCAAGAACTGGGTGGACACCCAAAGTGCTAGACAGAGGCTCCACCCTTGAAAAGCTCATTATCACACCAAAGAGACAGGAACAATGCTCAGAAAATATGATGCGACAATATCAAAGTGCACAGTCACAAATTCTCCTGGGATCCAGAGGACAGGCATAATGAAGGTGGGAGTAGTGGATAAACCTCAAAGTTGAGGTGGCAAACAAATATAATCTACTTTATAGCTCCCAACTATGTTTCAATGTAGACATAAGAACATAAATAATGACCAGAATGAAATAGTTCCGAAGGTCTGATTGAGATCTGAGTTTTAAGAGCCTAAACATCTAAGAGACTATGATATCAATTTAGGAGACCTGAAAATCTTACATCTTTTGGAACTTTTCTGGGGACCCAAATACCTGGAACTTGAAAGCATTTCTCATACTTTTCCCATCTTTGTTTTCTTTGTGTAACTGACTGTGTCCTCAATGTAAGTTCTGAGAGAGTTAACCTAGAACAGAACACACCTGCCATGATATTCATTATGTCAACAGGGGATTTATTCTCAGTTCCTATTCCTTAGCCATATAGTACACTTCCTGCATCTTTCCTAATCTACATAATCACTTGTCAAGATGAATGATTTCTACCCACTTGTCAGTGTTGCTGGCATTTTGACATTACCTGAAAAATTGGTTTAACATATTTTAAATGACATTTTTTTTCTATGTAAGTAGATACCATGGGTGCAGATACTTAATAGTCATTTCTCCCTTCCTGTAATCCCTAAGTGAGTTCAGTGTTCATGAAATTAGCTGAATTTCCCTAGAAAGTTAACTTCATTACATTATGGCCTCACAGACCGAGTCCAGGTGATACCTGGACACACAGATATCCTACCTAGAACTTTTTCATCATACCTACAAAATCTCTTCTGAGAAGGAAAGAGAAGTCTTTTCCCATTGACAAACATGCTGCTTAAGATGTCTTTTCACCCCAAAGTAGAACATTTTGTAAAACCCTTCATCTACAAAACAGCAAGGCATTAGAGAAAATAATTGATATAAGCAAATTATCATAAAAATATTTCCAGCCATCTCTTAACCTAGTGGTTAATTATAAGTTTCCAGGCTTAAATATCAAATCCAAAGGCACTTTCTTGGCAATTGACAATGGGAGAGACTTACACATTACATTTATAGATGTTTAAAATTGAAATCGTAAACCAAGTTCAAACACACTTTTAAAAAATTTTACTTTTAAATTTGGGGATACATGTTCAGAACATATACGTTTGTTGCATAGGTATACATGTGCCATCGTGGTTGCTGCTCCTATCGACCCATTATCTAGGTTTTAAGCCCCACATGTATTATCTATTTGTTCTAATGCTCTCCCTCCTCCTGCCCCCACTCCCTGACAGGACCCAGGATGTGTTGTTCCCCTCCCTGTATCCACAAATTCTTATTGTTCAACTTCCACTTACGAATGAGGACATGCAGTGTGTGGTTTTCTGTTCTTGTGCTAGTTTGCTGAGAATGATGGTTTCCAGCTTCATCACGTCCCTGCAAAAAATATGAACTCATTCATTTTTTTGGTTGCATAGTATTCAATGGTGTATATGTGCCACATTTTCTTTATCCAATCTATCATTGATGGGCATTTGGGTTGGTTCCAAGTGTTTGCTATTGTAAATAGTGCTGCAATAAACATATGAGTACATGATTTATAATCCTTTGGGCATATACCCAGTAAGGGGATTGCTGGGTCAAATGGTATTTCTGGTTCTAGATCCTTGAGGAATCGCCACACTGTCTTCCACAATGGTTGACCTAATTTCTACTCCCAACAACACTGTAATAGCATTTCTATTTCTCCACAGCCTCGCCAGCATCTGTTGTTTCCTGACTTTTTAATCATTCCCATTTTAACTGGCATGAGATGGTATCTCATTGTGGTTTTGATTTGCATTTCTCTAACGACCAGTGATAATGAGCTTTTTTTTCATATGTTTGTTGGCTGCATTCAGAAGAGTAAATTTCTTTACAGAGAAGGCCTTTGTGTTGCCG